>JXSR01S049160.1:0-10100 GCA_000969725.1 Ophiothrix spiculata
AACTCGAAAAACATAGTTTTTCAACTGATAAACATAGTTTATCGAAAAACAATGTTTTTCAAGTGAAAAACATAGTTTATCGTGAAAAACAATGTTTTTCTCGAAAAACAGTGTTTATCAGTTGAAAAACAATGTTTATCGGGAAAAACAATGTTTTTCACTTGAAAAACATTGTTTTTCTGTTGAAAAACAGTGTTTATCTGCGATAAACAATGTTTATCGACTTATTGTACATTTGGCTTGCCATAGCGTGCCAAGAGATGAAATGTGCATTAATAAACCTATAATTAATTGCAGAGTGTATATATTCCTATTACTTTTCTTACCACATTGCCTGGGATGTTTCCACTAGCCCCTGCGCTAATCCATTCTGTATCCTCGGGTGCAACTTCTTGGTATTCTATCTCAAAGTTTTGCAGCTCATAGCCGTTAGATAGCTGTACTGTCCACATTACAGTTGCCATGGAACTTTGTACTGTGACACTTGTATTTAGAGTAGCCCCTGGGCCGGCTGGAATGAACAAAAAAATAAAGAGAACAAGGTTAGCCAAATAAAAAATACTTTGCAGTTTCTGGACCACTAACCGGTCCGCTAGTGTCATCTCAAAGGTTACAGGGTTGAATTGATCCCTAGATGACCTTTGACCCCACTGACATAGTGGTATTAGGGTCATACAATTACATGTACCTCTACCCAATTACCATTGCGTCTATGCAAGTCTAACATAACATAACATAACAATAGGCATTTATAGAGCGCCTTTTCCAGTGGGTACAAAGCGCTGTACAGAAAGAAACACATTAACAATTATATGACAAATTAAACAAATGAGTCTTAACAAGAGTCTTAAATGTCTGAACACTAGGAGCCCGACGAATTTCAGCTGGAAGAGAGTTCCATAAAAGAGGCGCTGCCACTGAAAGTCTAATGAAAACCCGCTAAAGTTTAACTCAAATTGGGTGATTTTTTTGCAAATTTTCCCCCAAAGCACCAAATTTATGGAAAGGGGTGCTTTCATCTGAGATGAAAACCACCTGATCGCTATACCAAAGTCTGAAAACCCACCCCAAAAGGCAGGCACATATATACGTATACCTTGTCAATGTAAGTACCCCCCAGGACCTTTGATGCCACTCATATAAGCATGACAGGGGTCACTTGTTTGCTTGTGTCCAAATTTCATGAAATTAAGAATTTGCTGACTAACCTTATAGTTTTGACCCCTAATTGACCTACTCACATATGGGTCATATCTTTGCTCCTACCCAAGGACCGTTGTGTCCCAAGTTTGATGAAAATCCATAGTATTGAAACTGTGGCCACACACAACCCCACACACCTCAAGCAGCCACACACACACACACAAACTGTCGGCACTAGGTATTTCCACACAAAACTTTTATTCAGCCGTATCTCAAAAGTTGTTTATTATCATTTTTGACCGTTATATATATACAAACACTGAGCTTATGGACACACATCACTAAATAAACACTTTTGGTCCGTACAGAGCTATGCGAAAGCAAATGTTTGGTTGCCCTCTCTAAATTAAAAGCTTCAAAAATGGCGGGAACTAGGTTTTTTGATCAAATTTCTTTTGAATCATGTTCTGTGGGTCAAATGTAGTCAGACTCGTATTCGGACTTAGGCTAATTCTCGATTTCTTACTGTAGTCCTTTGTAGTACATAGGAGGGTAAGGGTTAATATCAGTGCACTTTGGCTGTAGTGCCAGAACTGCATTGACCATGTGATAAAAGTGCTTGGATAAATAGTTCACTACATGGTATTCTTGTTTTCATTACACAGGCTCCAAGTTCAGCATTAACAAGTAAAAGATATCATAGATTATATTTTAAAATGTCACACAAACTGGACCAAAATAACAATATTGTTATAAGTAGTTCAAACATATTTTATTGTTTAAATAATTCTATTGAAATGACATTATAGGGTTTTCTAGTACATAGTGGAAAAGTCAGTCAAAAGAAAATATTGGCAAAGATTCAAAGGATAAATGAAATTCAAAACAATCAATTAAGACTAAATTAAGGGGCCTACTCTTGTCACACACAATGGTTCATCTGATTAATATTTTGTACTCATTTATATAGAGAGGAAATTAGCTTTCCATATAAATAGGCCTACTTTGACATTGGCAATACACATACTCTTGGCAAAGAGTCTTATTCCAAAGTTGGTTTTTTACACAATTGGCTATTTTAACCCATTTTACTTAATCTTGTAGCTTATTGTATAGTGACCTTAATTGTGAATAACCTTAGTATATTCCAATTAGTCAAGACTAGTTTAAATTCAACCTTAAAATTTTATAATTAGTCTATACCAGTCTAGATTTAACCAGTAAAAACAAGTCGAGTCAACGATGTTAATATCATTATGAACAATGTAAAACTAGAAAATGTCAATTCTTTTAAATATCTTGGAGTTACTATAGATGCTAATCTGAAATGGACTAATCACATCTCAAATGTTTCCCGGAAAATGTGCAATACAATTGGCGTGATGAGGAGAATAAAACCATATGTACCTAAGAATTCCCTCGTAACAATTTACAATACAATGTTTCTCCCACACTTAGACTATGGACTTTTAATTTGGAGCAATTGTGGTGAGGTAAATTTAAACAAGATCCAAAAACTGCAAAATATCGCCATGCGAATTATCTTAGGTGCACCTTTTCGAACGCATATAAGTGACATGCTAACTACATTAGGGTTTATGAGTGTTCGTGATCGGATTTTATATGTAACAGGGTGCATGATGTTTAAAGCTCTCCATGATATGACACCCTTCTATCTAACTAGTCGTTTTAAATATGTAAATAATGTCCATTCACGCAACACAAGGCAAAGTGTGGCCAATAATCTCTATCTACCAAAGTGCAATACAAATTATGGCAAAAGTACTTTTCACTACAAAGGTAGCAGTTTATGGAATACAATGTCAGGCAATAAGAAAAACGCAATAAATTTTATGTCTTTTAAATACATTTTCAAAAAAGATTTTAAAATGTAAATTTCAATCGTCTTTGTATATCATCCTGCTCAATGTTTTAATCATATTTTGTATAACAGAGTTTCGAGTATTGTAAATATTATATGCTCGTTTTAGTATTATTTTATTTGCTCGTTTTATATAATTTAGTTTGTCTTTTATCACCATAGTAATATTGTATATATATGTATCATGTTTATATTCCATGTCTTAATTTATATTCTATATTTTACCTTATGTTTTATATACAGGGCCCCACTGTAAATCAGCTTTTGTTGAGAGGGTTACCCTGTTTAAATATTGTTGAATAAATAAATAATAAATAGATTAGTTGTCTAGATTTAACCTTAATACATTCGAATTAGTCTAGATTTAACCTTAAGAAGTTCTAATTAGTAATTATAGTATAAACAGTCTTTCAACACAATGAGATAGAGAAATATTGAGGTAAATATTTCTTTTACTCATTGTGTTGAAAGAGTCTTTAAACTATATTTGCTGTTTTCTACCAACACATATAAACATTCATTTGGAAGTTCTAATTAGTCTAGACTAGTCTAGATTTTGAGTGAACAGCATGAATGAGCTATATAGAATTGGCAAAAGTTACTGTTACTTTTTTTTAAGTATTTGCAAATAATATGCTATGATGAAATGAATAATAATAATAATAATATGCAGCTTTTATATAGCGCTTCTAAATTTGGGCCAAATTCTCTAAGCGCAGCTGCCTATTATTACGTCAGGAAATAGTCACAATCAGTTCGCTTCAAAACGGTACAAATTGGCAATTGTGCAACCGCAATATGCACTTAGATTGTAATATTCCCCATAACAACTCCCCAATATCGCTCAGGTCAACGAAGCAATTGGGATTAAATGTCTTGCTCAAGGACATAGCCCGTTGGCCGTAGCGGGGCTCGAACTTGCGACCTACTGATTCGGAGTCTTGTGTTTTTCCACTAGACCACACAAGCTCTTAATCAAAACATAACATGAACATAATTGATTACAGTGAACATCATAAAATATCCACAAACAAAGCACACAGCTGAGAAACAGGCTACAAAAAGATTCCAGACGAAAAAATCCACAACCCAAAGAAAAAGCAGCTCTATGATGAATTGAGAAAGCTGATGTAGTATGGAATGGGGCTGTCAGAGAATCTTTCCGTGCGCGCAACAAGTTGGGTGATGTTGTTGCTATTTCTCAATTCTTTACATAGGCACAACCCGGGGGTCTACAACAACAAAAAATGGGATAAAGAAAAAGGAAATAAAACAACAAGAAAAAAAAAAGGGGGGAACATTAGTCCTCGTTACAGCTAATAATACATTTGGTACTCGTCCGACATAGGCAGGTGCCCCTGACGGACCCCTGGATTTATTGCGCACCCAATCCTGGCTACGCACATGCTTTAACATGAACCTCTTACTTACTGTTGACATGTATCCTTAGGGTCTGTGTCTTAGTGCCTGCTTCATTGGTTGCTACACATGTATACCTGCCGATGTGTCTAGTACGCATATCATGGAAAATCAGCAAACTGCCCCTCACCTAAAGTACAAAAAGAAATGAACCGACGTTAATATTTATATAAAAAAGATATCATTCTGGCGAATCAAAACACCATTTTGAATGTTATCACTTTTTTACTCTCTATGCTCATGAAAGAAAGGAATTTTGACATTTTTGTAGTTATCATCATCCTTGCTGCCTTCTTCCGCGTGTTTATGACGAATATCGTCTTAGTGTATACTTTACCGAGTATTTTCTTATGCGATGCTTTGTAAGATTCAATTTGTGTCGGATAAGAGGCCTCCAAGATGTTTGATTCATTAGACCAACATTTCAGGACTCTGTCTCTTTTCTTTCTAAACTATAGATAGCTTCCACATCACACCGAGACTGAAAATTATATCATTTTATTACCTTATCTAAATTCATTCATTACACCTCCAAATATGAACCCAAGGGTGCGGATCCTGGCTACGAACCTAAGCAAGGCGGGTGGGGGTTGTTTATTCTGGGGCATCCATAGGCCCCCGGCGGGGACTACGGGAGAGTCTCTTGGGGTTTGTTTTTAAGCAATTTTTGTGCTAATTTGGTGCAATCTTTCATTAATAATTATTACAAGTTTTTAGTAAATATCATAATATTTGCCAATGGGGGAAAATCTGACCCTTTATCTGCGTTTTTTCTGACGAGCATGCATACCACTTTTTTCTTCGAGCAGCCCCCGGGGACTTGGGCTGAAGCTTCACATAGAACATTTTGATTAGAATATTCTAAGGTGACAAAAAATGGTGTAAGGTTAAAGCAATACTATAAGATTTTGATCAAAAATGGTTTATAGTAAAAACAGCATAACATGAAGGAATGTGACTTATCTAAATGCATATTCAAGTGTTATTTTGTCACAAAATTGTTTTGCTACCAAAAATGGATAAAAAGCACATGCATGCTTTCCTATACTAATACATGTGGAATTAAATTCGGGATCCCAAATTTAATTCAACAAATGGCCATAACAGAAAAAGAAGCCATCTTTAAGCAAAATCGTTTGGAGGGTATTCATACCTACTAAAAACAAACACAATAGGCCCAAAAGTCATGGGTGACAGGGGGCGCTTCATTTTTAACACTTTATAGTATTGCTTTAAGTTTTGTTCAACAACCTACATTGTTTTGTCACCTGCAAATATTGTAAGCAAAATATTCTACACAATGGTGGGTTCTAAAGCTGGTTTTCAGACTTGCCTGTCGTGTACATCCGAGCATGACATCAAAAATTTAAAGTGCGCAAACTCGATCTTGTCGCATCTCGAAAATTTTGCCTGCCATACGGCAAGCAGATATATCGATTAACCTGTCGTGATGGTCACAATGTCAAGATATTTTGAGTTGGAATAAATTCAACTTTTCTTGCAACAGACCATTAATTATTGTGGCAATACATGCAAATGTGTCGTGCTACATTTAATATGACAACTCTGCAAATGTTTGGTTGTTGCCGCAACATCGTGTGCCGCAATGACAGCTACGCTGAAACCACCTTTAACCAGGCTTGATAAAGGTGCAATTCATGATTTTGATGTGACAGAACCTCGCCTGTTTTCAAGCTAAATAAAAAGAAGAGTACAACATAAATATATACTGAAAACTTCACTTGATTCCGACCATTCGTTTCCAAGTAACAAGCTTTTCAGCATTTTAAAAATCCCCATAGGTTACTGTGTTATAATTACTGTCAGGGCCCCAACAATAATTTAAAAAAGACACATTTTCTCACCTTTCTCAAAAATGCAAGCTGATTTTGAAAGAATGCTTTTGGGATCGTAACACATACCATTTGAGGATTCTTATAAGCTAAAAAACTCAGTTTTGATAGAGGTGACCTTGAGGGTGAAAAGTGGATCATGAATTGCCCCTTTAAGGTTATACACAACTAAATGCCTTTCCTATACTTTTATATGATAAAATGGTCATTTTTGAGCCTTTTTTTCTTATATTTAGAATTCTTAGATGAATAAACGGGCATTATGGGGTGAAAGTACAACATGTATTTTACAAATGATCAAAATTTCAGCATAGTATTACCTGGAAAATGTTCACTTTTAGAAACACTGAAGGTAATAATGTCATTACCGCCCTGCTTTCCCAAGTATGAATTGGCAAAACACTGGGATCAGGCCAATATTCGGCGAATCACTCTGGCGGAGTAATTTCTGACTATTTTCCAAATAAAATGTAAAAAAACGAAAGAAGACACTCAAATCTAAAGATACAATATGAAATCTTCATATTTTATCACACATTATAGCTCAATTTTAAGCTTTTTAAAGTAGGTTCTCTGGATGCCCCGTGAGCAAATAGTTCCCATTTTGGCCATGTCTTGGTTCCCGGTAGTTATTTAGTTGTGTAAAACCTTAAGTACCCATCAAATTGATAAGCCAATACACACTCACCTCTCTGAAGGTATCATTAGTGATGTGCACACCTTTTTTTAACCATTCGATTCTGGGTGGAGGCTTTCCGGTTGCTGTGCAGTTGACTGTCATCTGGGATAGGCGGCGAGCTTCTATAATTGATGGTAATGGTGGGTCAAACTCTGGTGGAACTACAAAATGGAAAGAGAGAATTTCATTACTGTCTGTGGATATTTTCCAGTAGCTGTGCATGTGGTGCAGTTGATACACTTAAGGTCAGATTCCATTTTATCTGTTTGCGGTGTGGTTGCGGTGCGTTTTGCACTGTAAGGCTACTGGTAGCCCGGGGGGGTACTTAGTACAAAAGTGATTATGGGGATGTGCCGCAAATTTGGGTAGCAAAATCAGGCTCTCTGGTATGCCAATGGGTCCTTTTTCTTTATTTTGATGGGTCTGTTTTTCAAAATTTTCTAAAATTTGCGCCAAAATGGCGCAAATTTTGGATTTTTTCAAAATTTCAAACAAAAATCAGGAAATTCTCGCCAAATTAGCGTAAATTTTCGGAGAAAATTTCAATTTTTGTATAACTTTCGACTCAAAATTCGGGGCATTTGGTATATGGATTGGTCCCTTTTTCTTAAAAATTGGTATATGCATGGGTGGTACTTCAAATTTCCCAGCGGCACACCCCTACCAAAACCAAACTTGAGTACCCCCCCCCCGGGACTGGTAGTAGTAAGCACACTATTGAATGGAGCTGAATGGTATCAGGTTGAAGCTTTAAATTTTATAACTACCAGTACAGTGCAAAACGCACCGCAACAACCGCACCGCAACCGGATCAAAGAAATCTGACCTTTAGTAATCTGTGAAAGGCAATGAACGTTTGCGGAACTACAGAGTATGAAAAATAAAGACTTGCATTCCTTTTGTTCATCAAGCCCATGATGATAGCCAAAATCTCTTGTGATGATAGGCCAATCCTGAAGTATTTTCAGTGATTTTGCCAAAAAAAAACACAAACTATTAACATTCTTTAGTTTTTTTTATGGAGGTTTACCTAAATATTTAGTTTCTGGTGATTAAAAGTCGATTATAAGTCAGGGTTTGGAAGGTTTTGAGTGATTTTTCGGGTGTAGGGGAGACTCTACAAGCGAATAAATTGTTTAACACATTTTTTTAATGGCGGGAATGGAATGCAACAGCCCTTTCCAAATTTACCTACCCATTTTGTGTACTTCTAGTTTAATCTGTTATGTACCCATTTTGATACCTACCAAAGGACCAGGAGCCAGAAATCTGGAGAAAAAAACGACTCCTGGTCTTCAAAATTTCAAGGGAACCAGGAGCTGTTTTTCAGAAGCATGAGCCATTTTTGGATTGCATATAATATTTCGGAACATTAGGATTTGGAAATTATGAATTTATCAATCAAAGAACAACTTGTTTGATTTTCTTCTGATGATTCATTTATTTTTTTTTCCAAAAATACCTCTGTTTTCAATCATTTTCTTCACTAATAAATATGGAAACCAAAAATTGTACACTGCAACAAGACCCAGGTCTCATTTTTTCTGTCACACCAGGCGCCAAAAGTTGGGAAACATAGGGTAAAAATCACCTGGCGCTCGCTTATTAAAGCACATTACTCAATTTTATGTTTTTGCAAGTTTATTTTGTACCATAACTTTTTAACAAAGTGCTTAAAGTTAATAAAAGTATACATTGCCAGAAAGGAATTTTCACAAGGAACACGATGGCGATGTTGATTTTTGAGAAAAACACTTTTTCTGGCCATTTTGGCTTCCAACCAAGCTAAAAATAACAAATTTTAAAAAAATGACTTCAGAATGGGAATTTTAATTTAAAACACCCACTCAGATGTTGCGTCCTTTTCATTTTTTTTCAACATCACCATCATGTTCCTTGTGAAAATTCCTTTCTGGAAATGTATACTTTTATTAACTTTAAGCACTTTGTTAAAAAGTTATGGTACAAAATAAACTTGCAAACATAAAATTGAGTAACGTGCTTTTCCCCCTTAAGAAAAATCTTGTACCTACCCATTATGTGTACTTGACTACTTGTCCTTATCTGTTTTGGATCTACTCCGTCCATCTCTCTCGCTACACACATGTATAAGCCTTGTTGGTCCAAATGGACTTCATTGAGAAGCAAGGTGTTCCCTTGAAGCTCTACAGGACATTCACTGCAAATAGACATAAGAACATTATATTGTGATTCCTGCAAAGAAAAATTCTTGTATGGATATTGTTTCGAATTGTTCAATTACTGGTAAAAGGCCAAAAAAGTATTTTAACAATGAAAACAGGCTGTAACAGTCAGGTTAGGTCGATAACTCTGAAGTCAGTCCCAAATTGGCTGGACTTGATCAAGTCCCATCAAATTTCTTTGGTAACATTTCATGAACAGTGTTAATTTTGTACTCGTTCTCACACACTCCAACGCATTGAAAAACAATAGTCTAAGTTGCTAAAAATACTTCAAATTTCGTGGTTCATCCTCCAAAGGAAAAATTATTGTTGTTTTAGGCCAGGGTCAGACGAACGACGAGATTTATTTATTACAATAAATTTAATGTCATAATTAATAACGACATGCGGTCACACGTACTACGACCTCGCATTTACTACAATAAATACAATGTCGTAATTAATTACGAGATGGGATTAGCACATCATTTTCAGCATGCAGACTATAGTAATGCAATGTCGTAATTAATTACGAGGTGGGTTCACACAGGGTTTTTACCGCATTATTTTCAACTTTATTACAATAAATCTATCTCAACGACAGAAATTGTCGTCGTTCATTTTTTTTAATGCGACGACGACCCTATTGTAATAAATACGGGTCAGACGTATTACGAGAGCAAAATTTATTGTAGTAAATGCGACCTCGTCGTTCGTCTGACCCCGGCCTTACACGAATGCTTTTGTCAGTATGAAGCTAAGATACTCCTTTAATTCACATATTAATCCAGTTTTGAAATTATATGTGCTACTATGAACCAGCAAATAATCTTTATACGTTCCATATTTGTACCAAAACTGACTGAAATCTGTGTGTGCAATCACCATCTTCCACTGTTCTCTTCCACTGTCATTGATCGCTGTTTGAAATAGCGCACTCT
>JXSR01S049164.1:0-14031 GCA_000969725.1 Ophiothrix spiculata
GGATTTTATAAAATGTCTGATGCCCCTGTCACACTAATGAATTTAGGGAGTGTTTCTCCCAGGGTATTGGGCTTTCCATGTTAGAAACATTTGTAAGTGTATGTGCCTTCGGAACTTTGAAAAAACAATGTGTAGCCTATTTTTGACTTAAAAACCCACCAATTAGTCTACCAATTTTGATTTAAAAAAAACATCAAATTTTGGGGATTTTTGAGGTAAACAGTTTTTTACAGTTGTACCCATTTATCTGCTATACGAAAATCTATGTAAACCAACACAACATATAACGCGTGGTTACCCCCGATCCTGTTGATATTCGTTAACTATCACGCATAAATGTAGCCTAAATTTATGTACTGCACAATCATCATCAACACAAACATGACAAAGCAAAGATCACGATGTTAATCAATACTTAGTTACTGTTGACGTTACCTAAGAGACGGTTAACTAAATGATTGACATATCTGACTACATTTTCGTAAATTGGGGTAAAACACACATTTCCGTACATTGTTTACTATTTTTGAATTCTCATCGTATTCCTAACATGTCTAACTTGTCAAAAACGTTGAAATTTTGTTTTCGACCATGCCAATCCAAAATGGATTCCTATAACCCTTAAACAGGGTGACCGTGTCTCAAACAGAAGTTTACCGATAGTAGTACGAGTGAGCTTCTATTTTAAAAGTAAGATGCATTCTGTAAATTCATTTTGGGGGCTTGAAAACCTGATAGAAGAGCATGATCAATTTTGTAAACTATAACTAAAATAAGTCGTGCAAAGTCAATGAGAATAACCAATGATCGTTATGTTTTTCTGTAATTTACAAAGATTAGGGAATTATGGCATTATTGACAATTATGTCAGATAAGGGCTTTTGTCATCAAAGTGTAATACTTTTTGTGGCAATTTGCTTAAAACATTGATGAAAAGATGTTCATCAATTAGTGGAGTAAACTAGCCCTAAGAAAGCAACCCTGGGACCTCAAACTATGTGATGATGAGTAATCCTAATTATTTTTTGTCAGTGATGAAGTGTCAAGAAAGGCAATTTCCTTTGGTGTAGACAGTGAATGTCAGAAGTATTTCGTTTCACCTTATGTGATTTTCCTTTTGGTGAAAACAGTGACCTACAATGAAAAAGAAAACAAAAAATTGACCTACAATCAGAAACACAATTACTGTTGAATCATGTGATCATTGCACAACTGATGTTCATTATAATTTACAAAATGCTCCATGATTTTTGTATATGGTGATGCGAATCCTTCATTTTTTCTGTTATGGAAAGACAATGTTCTACTTTCAAATAAAAAATACATTTAAAGAATGTATCATACGAATCATATGAATAAGTGGTACATAACTAACTGTAAACTTCTTTTTGAAACACCCTGAATGTATCATGAACTGTAAGGAAAAGTAATACATACAGGGATGTTATTTTAAAAGATTTCATCGTTTTGGTAACATTCAGAGATATCGGCACAGGGTGTTAACTAAAAATTGTCTCAAGTCTGAAGGATGGGTTTCATCATGATAGTACCACTCGTGGAGAGTACAGTTATGTCAGAAAACAGTTCGTAGATGTTTTCGGTCAAACAAAAAGATTGAAAGCATATTTGTTTGGTCATAATATACAAATATTGACTGCTTTGAGGGGCATGGTTTAAATTATATTCCCGAGGTGATCTAAAAACCATGAATATGCCCGAAGCGAAGCTAAGGGCATATTCATGGTTTTGAGATCACCGAGGGGAAATAATTTTAACCATACCCCGAACAAAAAGCAGTCAATATTCGTTTTATATACCGAAAATATAGATTTTTGTCCTCTGGTTGGTTAAAAGAACCATTTTAGCACTAAAAGCGCATGATGATAAATTACGATATTTGTTTCAGCTTACAGTGCTGACTGCGTCGTATTGTGCGCACAAGATAACTAGCTCACGCACTGCAGCGCGTATTTGACCATCATGCTTAAGGTCGCGCGCGTAAAGCTCGAGTTACACGACACATGCGCGCAAACTACATTGAGCGGGCATAGTGAATGCTGTGCCCCGGGCATAGTAAATTTATAGGGCATAGTTCAATCAAGGCCCTCACTTTTAACCAATCAGAGGACTGGAATCTATATATGAGGTATATAAATGGCTATAATGGCTATAAATGGCGTATAATTATAGAGCACGGTTGCAGTACAATCCAATGCCGTTAGACTCTTAAGCATTTAATTAGGCAAGATGGTGATCTTGTCAACCACTTCTACGAACGTCTTCTAAAACCTTGTAAAACACATAACAAAAATGCGGTAGGTTTCTTTAAAAAAAAACACTCTTATGATTATGATTTAGTGTTGTAGGTTTCTTTAAAAAAAACCACTCTTATGATTATGATTTATTGTATGCCAATTTTTAAATATTTGTGGAAATTGTCCATCGACGTTTAATGGAATCTTATTGTATTGAATCACATAGATTTACATTTGAGATCATGACATGGGACACGCTTTTTAAAGTTTATTTTCGTATCAGAATGCATAATAGTAGAAACGGATAATTATATAATATTGAATGGCTTTGAGGGTGATACAAGAAAATATTTTTATTAGCGAGTACAATATTTTCTTGCATCACCCGAAAATAAGCCATTCAATATTATTATTATTATTATTATTTTTATCAGGCTTTTGAAAAATAATAATGAAAATTTGATACTCAATAATTTGAAACTCGAAAATTGCAACTCCAATTTTGAAACTCGAAATGTTGAAACTCGATGATTTGAAACTCAGTTTTTTGAAAATCAGATATTTGAAACTCAAATTTGCAACTCAAAAATTTGAAACTCGGGTATTAGAAACTCAAATTTGCAACTCGAAAATTTGAAACTCACTTATTTGCAACTCGGATATTTGAAACAATATATATTTGTACAATATTTTTAGAATTATGTATACATCCTGGTACTTTCATAAAAAATGTCCCGGACGTGTACAATATTTCTTAGAATATTGTATACATCCAGGTAGTCTGTAAAATATACAGATTTATAGTATTGTACAAAAGCCTAAATAATAATATATAGAAAATACCTTTTGGTAGAGGATAACTAACACAATCCAACACTTAATTACAGTATGGACTTTAACTTTTCGGAAATATTTTGGATTCTAAGTTATTTCACTGAAATACGTTTTTGCTAATTTTATTAGTTGTTTTCATGTAGATTTGCGTAAAAGTGCAAATTTTGATTCTATTGTAAGATCGTATGTTCGCTGTGGTCTTATGCGTCCCAATTTTGCCCATAGTGGTTTATGTAAGATAGTGTGTCCACTATGCTCTTATGCGTCACACTTTTGCCCATAGTGATTTATGTAAGACAGTGTGTCCGCTATGCTCTTATGCGTCCCACTTTTGGCTTTAGTGATTTGTGTAAAAGTGCAAACTTTGCTTCTATTGTAAGACAGCATGTGTGCTATGCTCTAATGCGTCCCATAACTTTTGCCCATAATGCATTATAAATTATAATCAATTATCTGTTAACATGATTGACGTAAAATCTGCAATATATCTCTTTCTTATGTTCTTTTAAATTGACTGTTTGGTTAAGTTTCCTCTAATTCGATAAACTATTTTCATTTTGTTCTTGTAAGGAGAGAAAAATTATAACTGGACTATATAAGGTAATGTAATCTATATTTGCACTTCACCTTTACTAGCTAAAGATTCATGTTCAATGGGAACTAGTGTATTAAGTAACGGTCAAATGTAAATTACAAACGTGTGCTGAATCAAAAACCAATTTGTGACCAACATTCTGAACAAAAAATGTGACGCGTTACAGCAAGAGGCGCCTTCAGTCGGAGCTACAAGTGTCTGATTAACAAATTCTTAAAAACTAATCAATAATCAATACTGTATTATTATATTTGTTTTGTTCATCGATGTGCATTTGGGTAAATCTTTAAAGATAAGGATACTTATTTGCTTGTTTGACCACTGAAATACCGCGACCGCATAATTTACTTTCTTGATATCAAATTAAATGACTTTATATCTGATCTAAGTAAAACCAAAACCCATCAAGTTAATATTGAATTGCATCTGTTCAAAACACTCAGCTTCAACATGCCATGTAAATACATTTACAGAATAAATGAAAATATCTGATTTGCTACACCGTGATATGTTTCTTAAATGTTGCGGTTTGAATGAAATTTGTCAAAAAGAATTGAAAAAAACATTTTAGCTTTGCTTGATTTTAATCTGGTCTGGTCTGCGTTTAAAACTTTTAGGTTATCACTTTGTTTTTAAACATATTAGCAAACACATATTGAATATTTTAAACTTGTAACACGGATTACTCAAAGGGTTTGACGTTATGAGTGAGTCACCACTACTACTGTTTTTTTTTTCAAAAGAAATAGAAAAGATATTGAAAAAGAAACCCTTTCGACTCCAAAAATGAAACTATAAAACCTATTATTCATTCAACATACCCATAAGAATTTTTCATTAGCTTAAAATACCATCTCCACGAACTAGAAATGAGTTTAGAAAAAAAAAATATATTAACCCAATTCTTGTATTTCATACTAGATATTTGTGATATTTATTATATTATTAAACTGGAACAACAAAGTGTCGGTGAAAGAAAACAATGGATATCATTCGTGTATCTTTACCCATTTTTGCATTTTATTTTGACAACCTAGCATGTTTGAAAATATATAAGGTACTCTTTATAAGTCCTCATAAAAGTTGAATAAACATCACCTACATCGCACTTAATCGTGTGAAATATTGTAAAGATGGATTGGAAACATTCTCATTATTCTAGACGTAGATGATAATCTAAGTTAACAAAAGCATCACTTTTTGAAATGATATCTATCTTTTGAGAACAGTTGTAATAGTAAATCAAGATGCATGATCATTTTTGACTCAGGATAGACTTATCTCCCTCACAATCGATTCCATTTTCAATTGTAGAAATGTGGTAATAAAGCCCTACGGGTGCAATGTATATCCAAATATCTACGTTAAGGGGGGGGGGGGGACAGGGGTCACAGATTTCAAAATTTTGCTCTAACAGCAAAACTGAGATAAATGCATTACATAAAACTGCGAAGTTTTTACTTTCAAATGCTTTTTATTTGAGTTCAAACTGACTTGTGGTTCCAAAGTTATGATTGTTTAAAGTTCGGATGTCACAAATAGTTCGATGATTTTCCTATACATTTGTATGGCAAAACATCCAGCTTGTGATTTTTAGCATTTTTTGTTTAAATTAGTTTTCTGCAAATTATTAACATATTTTTTGAAAATAAGTTGATTATTTCATAAAGAATATATATTAAACATCATATCCAGTCAAAATATCATGGTTGATCGCACTTCTTATGTATTTCTTTATTTTACCTCAACCTGCTATATTTAACACTGCTAATTTTGAAAAATCTGTAAAACCGCTATTTTTTATCCAATTTTAACCAAAATGGACTCAAATTGTTTGTAAATTAATTATCTTTAATAATACAATAACCACAATTAATGAAAGTATCAATTTTTTCAGTTATACCAAATTTTAAAATTTCAAAAATGTTTTCGTTAATATCTCAAAATAGGAAAATGCGCAAACTTGCCAAACGGGAACAAACGTAACTCAAAAACGAAACATGGTACAGTCATGAAATTTTGCACAGATGTTAAGCTAATAAAGGGCTACAAAACCATGAAGCCGGATTTTTAATATCTATTTTTAAATTTGAATTACGGTTAAGAATGTCCTGATTGGTCGGCTCCCGGTTACCATGGCAACCATATCAAAAATCCGGCTTCATGGTTTTGTGCGCATTGTTCTTATGTACCACCCTCCCAAGTTTGAAAGTACTACAACAATTGGTTTTTGAGTTACGTTTGTTCCCGTGTTTGGCCAATCAGAGGCCTAGCCTGGTTACCATGGCAACCACACTTAAACAACAACCATTTTCCAAAACTTTGAGTCATGGGCTTCGTGGTGGTATATCATCCATATGGGCTGGTATTGCGGAAATGGTTGAAAATCGACGTTGAAAATCGGACTGTTGACCACTGTACCCCCCCCTTAATACCTAGGGAGCAAAACCCCATTTTAGGGGTAAAACTGCAACGAGAAATTATTTTAATGTGTCATATCTATTTGGGTTCTATGGACCATATGTAACACGACTAGGGTGGACACAAAATCAGTCACCTGCATGGGACCCTGCAGGTGGGGGTAAAAGTCATTGCAGGGGGCAAACTTCAAAATTGGTCAAATTTGGTTTTAAACCATTCTAACATGTTTCTCTCATCATAAGGAAGCACAAAAAGTATACTTTGACCCATATCTGATGAAGGGTTTTTGAGATAAGGTGATTACAGGGGTCACATGTTGGGCCTATGGGAGTCAAAAATGTTTAAATTGTCGGAGTTTGTTCAAAATGGTCTCAAATTGTTCGTCTTGTAAAACTGTCTGCATAAAGTAATATTTTCCAACGTATTCGATCAATCGTTTTAATGGTATCAAGAAAATCATTATTTCCAATTGGTTCAAATACATGAAATAACAAAAACTTTATATCGACCTGTAACCATAGCATCGGTTGATCATAGACGTTTGGAAATATTACTTTGTACAGACAGTTTTGCAAGACGAACAATTTGAGACTATTCTGAATAAAATCGGACACTTTTAAAATTTTCGACTCCCATAGACCCATCTCTTGACCCTTGATTTGACCTTTCATGTTTTCGGATAAAACTCTTGAAGCATTAGTCGGAGATGGTTAAATTATCTTATCAAGAATATTCGTGAAACATAATATCAACTTAAGGTTGAACTTATCTAACAAAATGCTTTCTAGTGAATATTTATTAAATCCTTCCTACAAAAAGTAGGGGACCTCAATCTATAGCAAGAATGTATTATTGTGTTCCGATATGAACTAACATATATTCGTATATATATGTTTGCTACATTGACATTGATGTAATTAGCACTTTAGAACATCAGGTTTAAAAAAAGAGCCGCATTACGTGTAAGATATATACAACAGGAGTCAGTGTTAAAAAGTTTTTCTAGACTAGGTTCAGTGTGCAATACTCATTTTTTGAGATTAAATGTTTTTTTTAATATATATAATTTCACAAATTCTTAAATGGTGTTATAATTTCGGCGTTGTAGATTTTTTTTTTATTTACGTTTTGCTTAACATTTGGTTATAACAAGAAAGAAAGAAAAAGAAACAGAAACAACGAATTCAGTCATCACGGATTCTAAAGTTATCCTCTCAATAACGTGTCCGTAAATGTCAAAAGGTTCTTCATGAGAACGACATTTCTGTCATGTAATGAAAAGGATAAAATGTTCTAGTTTCAGAAAATAGAGAAGCGGAAGGCGTATTATGTATTGTATCCTTTTAAATCTTGATCTAGATTTTGTAATGTGATATTCAGTTTCAAGGCTGCTCGTAATTGCATTGCTTGCAGTCTTGAACGTCAGACAATCATTAGTGTGTTGCATGAATAGTTAAAGTGTAGTCGGATTGGGCATTGGGCTGACATTCATGTTCTGTGTCGTCTTTATGATGCTATCAAAGTCTATGCAACATGACTTCTTCAAAGAAATTCACATGATGTTTTTTTGTTAATATTAACTCTAAATTTGACATACTGCAAGTGGATTAAAAGAGTAGTCCTTTATATCAATAGTGTGATTTGTTAACCCTTGTCTACGCAGGGAGATGTATTTGTTGAGGTTTTTTATTGTCTGAGTCAGCTGACACCTCTTGAAATTCAAAGTTGCCATTTTGAGTAAAAGAAAACACTTTATATGCAATACTCTGGAGCTGAAACTTATTTACTTATGTTAGAATTATTATTTTTCTTTTATATGCAAAAATACATTGACCATTAGACATTGAAAGTTTTCATACCATGAATATTGAACTATTTTACGAATAAATTCAACCCCATTTTTACATCTTTAGGAATTAAATAAATATGAAACGATGTATACTTGTCTGATTAAGTCATGAACAGAGACAACCAAGTTCATAATAAATTTTGGTCGAAAAGATTTTTTAGGTGTTCCCCTTCTCTCCTTGAGTAGACGTTTGGCCAAAAATAAGCTGAATCGACGAGGTTTTACAAATGGTATTAATTCAAAACCGAGCATGCAATTTGATTGAATATGGATGGGATTTTGTCATTGGCAGGAAGTGGCAAAAGCAAGTGGCATTTCTCACTTCAAGCTACAAGATTATGTTTGGTATTAGCATGGGTACTAGACGGAGAGATTGTGTATCCAACAGCACTCAATGAATGTCACTGAGCCCCTTGTCTACTGCGTGAGGAGGCGACAACTTAGTTTCTTGGACCACATCCTTCTTCTTCCAGAGGATGGATCTGTCAGTCACATGGTAAGAGGGAACCTGGGCGTCCTCGTACCTCTTACTTATCTTATATCAATCATCTGTTGGGGTATGATGATTATGAGATGTCAGCTGACCAAAATGCCACAACTACCCAAGATCTATGTGCTTGGAGAAATCTTGCAGTCGCCTGCTCTGCAGCCGAAGCATGATGATGGTTGCACATTCTCCGTCTTTAAGAGAAATAACCTGTCAGACTTTATGCTCTCTACATTTCCCCACATGTCAAGAGGAGACCTGGGCGTCCTAATACCTCTTACCACTTACTTATCTTATATCAATCATCTGCTGGGGTATGATGATCATGTCAGCTGATCAAAATACCACAATTGCCCAAGATCGATGTGCTTGGAGAAATCTTGTAGTCGCCTTCTCCGCAGCCGAAGCATGATGATGATGATTTGACCAATACGTTTGGGTCCAAAACTGACATCAACATTATTTTCATTATCATTTCAAACAACTTTACCAGTTTTGATTAAGTGGCATAAGAGCAAGAGCATAATAGCATAAGCGTACGTAAATGGTTGAATAAAACACTGAGTTTACCCTGTTTAACATTGATATAACAACTGGAACAAGTGTCAGGACATATAGGAAACAAGAAAGAACTATGCACCTCGAATATGAATATACTTAGGGCAGATTATAGAAAGAGTTCTCGGTATTCGTTTTTTGAAAAGAGTAGGTAAAACAGACGCAACTGAGTAGTAAATCAGCGAACTTGGACCAGCATGGATATCTTATCTTTCAATATTTCAGAACAATATTGAGTTTATCAGAACTTACCAAATATTTTCAGACAGTTAAAGTCCGTTCTGCATCATATTTCTTCTCACAAAACACTTGACCTGTATCCCTCAGCTACATGTCAACCAACCTACATTTTGCATGACACGCGATAGACCGTAGTTGTCTAAAGCATGCAGTCGAAGTAGCAATCTCAACCACATAATCAATGTTGGAAATCATCTGATGATGTAGACGACCTTTATGTTCAAGCTGTTTGAAAATGAAGTATAACATATTTGAAAATGAAAAGAGTAGGTCTGATATTCTCAAATTATATACTATTTTATTTGTTTTGTTTTTCATTGCAGAGGAGCTATAGCATTTCAAATTTAAAAAACACAGGACATATATAGAGTTTTAAGTAGTTTTAAGTTGCATTTTGGGGGTAGAGTAACATTGACGGTATAAAGAAAGTCACTACTGTGCTAAAACTGTACAAACCCTACTAAACTTTCGAATACAAATATATCATAAAAAGTAAGTTTTCAGTCAATGTACCATTGAGAATGTGCGTTAGCGTAAAATAACACCTTCAGGGACAGATAAAATCTAGAGAAAGATATAAAATTAACCTAATTTCTTGTTTTCATACCTGAGAGTTTTGATGGCATCAAACTGGGTCAACTTGGCGTCAGTAATTGAAAGAAAATAAACGGATAACACCAATGTAAATTGCCTAACTTTCGCATTTTATTATGAACATTTAGAATGTTTGAAAATATATAAAGTTTGTTTACTTATATGGAAAGCGACTAAATTAATCAATACTCTCTTACTTAATGCTGTAAAATATTGTATGTGCATTGAATAAATAATATTTTAGAAAATTACTAATGCCGAGGGGAAAAAAAGCTGTTCAAATCAACCTTTGGGGCTTCATGACTCTATCTCTGCGTGTGCCATCATGTGGACCTTCACTTAGCGCAAGTTTAATTTTACTGCACCTTCTTTGGACTGTTAAGCTGATTTTGCCACACTTATTTTTCTTTAGCATATGTTTGATGCATACAGTTTGCCCATTACTAACTCTGCTTGCTTTTTGTTCTGTGTGTATTGCATGGGGTACTACTATTCATCACATGACTGATTTTGCTGCCTTATTTTATTTTTGATGTGTGGAATTAACATCTATGATGCTAATTAGCATTTATCTGTGCATTCAGCTTTGGCTGACACCATTTGCTGTAGAAGGATTGCTGTGTTCTCATGACTCTTTTATCTCATGGCATAAAAAACCTTCCCGTTTGCTCTGGATTTGTAATCTGCTGCCACTTCATCTGCCTTTTTTTTTCACTGCGTTTGGACAGATTTGCTCCAGTTATCTGAAAATCACCATCCTGCTATCGATTTCCCAGCTAACATGCATCTGTGTGACTCTTTGTCTTTTCAGATCTGCAGAACTCGATGACAACGGATTTATGTGATTATCCCCAGCGGCTGCCTGACCCTCTAGCCAATAACTTTTTGTGTGTGTTAAGTGAACTTTTGTGAAATTATAGTGGATTAACTGTTTAGTATTGTGTGTGTGATTTCTGCTGAACTTTATGTGAGAAGAAGATAACTTCTGAAAATATCAATAAACTTTACTCGAAAGAGGTGCTCCTATACAAGAGGAGGAATTTCCAATTGAAGAATAAGAAGAATAAGAATAAGAATAACAGTATGAACACTACCTTTTGAGAACTGCTGCAAAGGTATATAATGATGCGTGATCATTGATAGGAATATCAACCGCACATGTAATTCATAATGTTAGAAACAAGATATTAGAAATATATGGATGCAGCGTCTTCAAAGAATTCTACCGTAAAATTTAAATAAACCTTAATCCAACCAGTGGATAGCTCGAGATATGCGCTTCAAATGTCATTTTTCATGAAATTCTACAAACTTTTCTTGAAAACCTAATAAAACCTTATCGATTGCTTATAAGCCGACACTTTATGGAGATTTATATATGCTTTATTATAATATTGTAACGACTGGAAGTTACCGAATAAAATGAAGATTTTCAGATTCGATCTCAAACGGTCTCCACCTAATTACTGAGACAGTTTTAGTCTTGAATGTAGGGATTGCCACAAGACATATGTTGGTTAATCTACCAGACCCCTATAAGCAAGTTGATTCAGGAACACATTTCCACCAGATAATCGTCCTCATCCACTGTGTACAGCACAGACGGGAAAACACCATTTTGAACCAAATGTCAATGTTCTTACCAGGGAATCTAAAGACATTCGTTGTTGTATTGATATAGAAAGGGGGTGTACTGCAAATGTTTATAGTAAAAGTTGCTCTTCTATACTATGCTAGATAAAAAGTTATACCTATCTTATCTTGTGGCACGTTACGTCCAGGAACTTAACTTTGAAAAATTTTCGGGGCCTTTTTTTGATTCATTCCTATCGTGGTCCTTCCCATGCATCGAAAAAATATTCGCTGTCTGGGAGCATGAAAAAAGATGTTAAAATTTTCTGCGAAATCATGAACTATGTTTGAGTGTGATGGTGTCCTATAACTCGTTTGAAACGCTGTGACATAGTGTTTGTGTCATGAAGAAACACAAATAACGTGAAAAATATGTTATGTTATTGAAAGTTGTTGTCTAACTAAAAACATGGTTGGCGCCGAACATTTCGGGAAACTGTCACTAAAATTTGCGTTTGTAAAATTTTTAAATATTTTACTTTTAGGATCTACAACCGAATGTCTAAATTCTGTAGATCTTTTTTTTTTTTCAGAAAAAACTTATTACTAAGAAAATATTGATAAGAATAGACAGAAATGTATTGAAAATTAAATTAAGAGTCATTTCACAAAACAGATACTTGACAATTAAAATAGTTCAAACTTTTATGAAAACAAAATTTACACGTAAATTAAAAACTGACGTCTATATCTTGTTCGCAATGCAACTTCACTTGTAAAGGAATAGACTTCTAGATGATTTTATTTTGCTCAATAATTTGCTGCGGAAGAGAGAAAAAATGACATTCCCCAAAAGTGATGGGTTCTCACCTGCAGCTTGTCTCATTTGGAGGAAAATAGCATATGAGGTTCTATTTTAAGAACTCAAGCCATATATTACTAAATTGTCATTGAACGATCGATTTATATTTTATAGCCCAGATGACAAGACACGTTGCATGCAATGATGCAATTACAAGGAATAGCAATATCTGTTTCAAAATTAAACAAAAAAGTTCATCATTGTTTTTATTCATTTTTGCTTCTAGTGAAAACCCGGGAAATGCTTTATGCAATTATACCTTCTTAGAATGTTTTTAATCTTTTTTTTGCCGTCAGAGATTTCGTAGCCCTGCATAAAACCCTTTTTTCTCATACGAGGGTCATTCAAAAAGTTCTACCTGTTGTATCATAACTTTTGTTCTATTAAAAGTAGCTACTTGAAAAATGGCAAAACTATAACGAAGAATTTCACACATAGCGATAAAATCGTATTAATACCCTTTCCAGATATTTTCAGGTGATCTGAAAACCACATAAGGTTTGGCACACCGGAAATAGTTTAAATATGTGCAACATTTTACATGTGGCTCAAGTGCAGTGAAGTGAAAACCTCTTAATATAGCCATATAGTATTGCGATACAGAGAAAACACACAAGAATGAACATACAATTATACTAGACAATAAAAAAGCTGACCCAAACAGAAAACAATGACTATTGACAAATACAACAATAATAGAAACAAATAGATCCTACAGCAATATTCTTAAAGTCATCCAAGACACAGTTTACGAAGAAATTGACTTGAATAAAACAAGATGTAAATCGGCGACATTATGAAGCTTTGTTTTTGATACATTTTCATAGTAGATCACAAGGGGAACTAAATTTAAAATTTTGACTGAAAAATGTGATGTAAACCCTTTTATCTATTGTTTTTCACTTGCAAACGCACTTGGGAAAGTCACGCTATAGAAAAATACACTATGGTGATCCGCTTCATAATTGAAGATATCCTTTCAAATATTGGGATTCTGAGTAATTTATATCAGTAACAAGTTTTTATTATCAGTTACAAATGACTTGTAAATTCGTTCTATAATTTACTAAATATGTTGGTATACAGATGGTAGTTCATATATCCATTTGCTGCTCAAACAATAATTCAGGTGCAATGTCATTTCACCGTTTCCGGTGTACCGAATCTTACTGTGGTTTGTCAGGTCACCTACACAAATCTAGACAAGGTATTGATGCGATTTTAAAGGGGCATTGGACAAGTTCAGCATCATCCTCAAATTTTTCCCCATTTATTTTGAGATTTTTGCATCATTTGAAGGGTTAGCGGTAATAATGACAGTATGCAAAGTTTCATAGTCAAATTCAAATCCTTTTTATCAAAATATTTAGATATTCTTTTATTTCTAATTATCGTTGTCGACAACGATAAATACTGCCCTCTATAGTTGAATTTTTAAAATTGGCCTTTTCAGGAGACCTAATGCAAACTTCAAACTTCTTTTGATTTAAATCTGCAATCTGTGATGTTAAAGGAATGTTTTACAAACAAATCTTTGGCTCTTTTATGACATATATCATCAATAAATATGTTTAAAGAATAACCTCGTACCCAAGATCAATAAACAGAATAAAATTGAAATTTTTGACTTTATTGTATGTTTTGATCAAAATTTACCGAATATTTAGTGATCGACTGTTATTTTTTTAGCATATGAAGTGTAAATCATCCACAAATAAAATTTCGAAATTTTGTCCAATACCCCTTTAAACTATATGTAGGCAA
>JXSR01S049169.1:42833-55663 GCA_000969725.1 Ophiothrix spiculata
TTTGGCAAAGAATTTCAACAATTTTGGTCAAATATAAATTTAAGAAAATTTCTTCGAAGAGGTTTCCCCCCCCCCCCTTATTTTTTCGGATTTGGGGTTATTTAGGCATTTTTTTTAGAAATGAAATATTGCCCGAAAGGTCCACCCATCCATAAAACCTTAGGGCATATAAATCAGTAATAGCTCAGATCAGAGAATGGTTATGGTTGTACCATTTTCAAACAGCAAATAATAATAGACAATATGAAAACAGATTTTTTATATTATGAACGTATTGTTATTATGTTTGGATCACATCACGATTTTGCCATTAATGTTTTGAAATTGAGTTTACGCCTAATGAATATTTGGAAAGTTTCAAGTATATCTGCTATCCTTTTTATTTTACAGTTATAACTTACATCATCAGAGACTTTACCAGTCATTTGCAAAACAACTAACTCGACTTTTAACTCCCAATGTCATGTATAATGGACTAACTCACAAAACAACTCAATCCTATAACTCACCTTGAATTAACTTTCATTTTATCTATCCCCAGCAAAACAAGTTCAGAGACTAGGTTTTAAGGCGCTATAGAGTTTTGCTCCCCTTAATCGCTCCCCTTAATTATTCTGGGAGAGTGGTCTAAAGCTCTCCTAAAATTTGATCTGTCTGTAGTCAGTTCCTTTATATTCCTCTTCATTTGCTCCACTTAAAAACTCCAGGAGAGCTTTTTATTACTCTTCTGTTCATTTTAAAACTTAGTCCCTGCAAGTTGTTTGTCGGAAATGAGATACATAGTTTTATTACTCCACTATGTAATCACCTACCATCCTCCCATCTAGCTGAAATGTCATTTAAATAATGGACTCACAAAACAACTCAATCCTATAACTCACTTTGAATTAACTCTCATTTTATCTATCCCCAGCACAACAAGTTGTTTGTCGGAAATGAGATACATAGTTTTATTGCTCCACTATGTAATCACCTACCATCCTCCCATCTAGCTAAAATGTCATGTAAATAATGGACCGGCTTAAGTGACAAATGGAGGTTTAAGTTGGCGTTTGTGATGCCTCAAAGTGAGTCTGACGGAACTCACATAAGGCAATTTTCAGATAGAGCTAAAAATAAGTGCATTTACTAAATCTATATACGAAAATATCTTGAAGCACCTGACTCACATAAAGTGATTTTCAGATATGGCTAAAAATAGAGCATATACACTGAAATACTGAAATATATATAAAATTATCTAGATTTAGATAAGGCCTATACCTTAAAGGTGTGTGGAACAAAATTTTATCTGCAGTTAGTATGTTCATTTAATAACAGTAAACAACCAAATACTGAGAAAATTTTGGATTAAACCCTTCAGAAAAGCAAAAGTTACAATTTTGTTTAGCATGTTGATCTTCTAGGTAGGCCCTATGACTATTCTCTAAAAGTATGTCTTGAAGCTATATTTCAGGAAAGAGTTGGAAGTTTTGATGGTAAAACATTGCTTTTACATCATAGATTGCAGATAAATCAAAAGAAATCTCAATTTTTGCAATGGATTTAACTTAGCCAATTTTAATATGTTCTACTAGAGGGTAGTCTTTTTCATTGTCATGAACGATAATTAACATAGAACAAAAATCTGAACGTATCAAGGAATTTTTATAGGGGAATCAGGATACTCCACCATATTGTGTCGCTCATGGCGCAGAAAAAGTTATTGTATTTCCGGATATATTCGGCGTTTGGAACGATATCCAGACAGATTTCATAAACACGCGCAAACCATGCTTGCGTTTCAAGTAGCGTGTATTGCGACTTGCTCTGATCAAAGTCCGCCAACTTTCCCGCTAATCCAAGACTCTCGAAGTGTGGCACGCGGAGCCATAAAGTGCAGGAGGTACAATAACTCCCCCTCAATGAGCTACAATCCAAGATGGCTGCCGTCCCATAGGATTTACACGGCGGTGAAATCAAAATGGTGGTGAGTATACGTACCGGTTCCCATTTTTAAATGGAACATATTGATATATAGGGTTTGAATTTGATAATGAAACTTTGCATGCAACAATTATTAGCCCTGACACTTGAAATGAGGCATAAACCTAAAATGTTTGGAAACTTCTGTGGGGATGATGTTGAACTTGTCCAAAGTAAATGCTTTTGTGAGATTCTAGCCCTAATATATGCTCCAGGAGCATATGCTCCTGGAGCAAATGCTCCAGGAGCATATTGGAGCATATTTGATTCATTATGCTCCAGGAGGATATTTGACAAATATGCTACAGGAGCATGTTTGACTTAGAAATAGCTAGAAAAATGATCTTGAAGCTTAGAAATAAGCATGTTGGACTTAGAACATGCTTCAGGAACATAAACGACTTAGAAGCAAGTATTTTGAGTATTTTGAGCATGTTTGTCAAATATGCTCCAGGAGCATTTAAAGTCGAACATGCTCCTGGAGTATATACTTCAACCAAAAAATTTCTAAGTCACATGTGCTCCTGGAGCATCTGCTCCAGGAGCATATGCTCCTGGAGCATATATTAGGGCTAGAATCTCACAAAAGCAAAGTAAACTCTCTCGGAAGTCACATAACAAATGCAAATGAAATTTTGATTTCTTACCTTCTTTGTCCTCTCGTCGATTTTAGATATTAGAATCTGAAAATAAGCAAAGACAATAATTGCATAATAAGAATGGTGTCATATCTCAGCCCCACAAAGTAAAAAAACAAAGAATGGTCCGATTTTTCACAATTTAAATTTCAATGTTATATGACAAATGACCACTTAGAGGTCTAAATTTCAAATTTCAGCTGAATCTGTCAAAGCATATTGATTTTATGGACAATTTTGTATTTCAGTTACCTATATCTCAAAAAAGGAACATAATTCAGCCATGAAATTTCACATGGCTTTTAAGAAAAATATGAACAATATTTTGGTACCAAAATCTCAAAAAGTTTAAGAAAAAAGTTGAGGCAATCAGACCATCTCCTTTAAGAGAAGAGATCAACGTCGGCCCAATAGCCTTTTCGGGATTTCCAATCTCTTATATAGAAACTCAAATATCGCTAATTTGTTCCATTGAAATACATTGCGTTTTTGTCAAAATTGGCCAACTTTAGAAGCTCACTGTGGTTGTAATCGGAGTACACTTTAGGTTTTTGACACATACCCGTAAGGAGATGAATGTTCCTAACATTATTTTATGACAGGTTTCCTAAGTGTACTCCTAATAAACACACAAGGATCATCCGAAGATACCTAGCTTTCGCTATCGGGGTATGGCTACCGCGCGTAGTGTACCGTATAATATTATCGTAAATTGGCAAATTTATCAGTAGCTCAGACTTATTTTAATTTAAAAAAATAGAAAGAATGGGGAAAAAAAAGAAGAATTGCATCATAGAGAGTGACAAGTCAAAGAAAATGATTGGATATAATTGAAATAAAAAGAAAAGAAATGAAGAAAAAAATGTAAAATAGTGGGCCAAAGCCAGATTCGAACCTGAGATCCGAGATCGACAGGCGAGAATTCTACCACTACACCACACGTCTTAACTAATAATTTCGAAGGAATGTAAATACTAATAGAAATGTGTATTGCGCACGGCGAAATATACACAAAATTGGAAATCAAAATTGGGGAAATTCTGTTAATTTCTATTATATTTAGATAAATGATATTATTTAACAAAATATATGGGCTATTTAGGAAGAGTTTGATGAAAAAAATTAGAGCAAAATGGGTTTGCCAATCGAGCGCAGAGGCTCATGGGCCGACGCTGATCTCTTCTCTTATCTCCTTTAAGCATAGCAGATCCATTTAATTGTTAACATGCAATTTCCCTTCAATTCATACCCATGCTGAAAAGTGTTTTTTTGCCAAAATTAACATTTTTGGTCAAAAACTGATATCATCATCATGTTCAGAGTAAAAATTGGCTTCTAAATAGTATTATATATAGTATATGCAATTAGTTCCATTT
Source organism: Ophiothrix spiculata (assembly GCA_000969725.1). Classification (NCBI taxonomy): domain Eukaryota; kingdom Metazoa; phylum Echinodermata; class Ophiuroidea; order Amphilepidida; family Ophiotrichidae; genus Ophiothrix; species Ophiothrix spiculata. The sequence goes on from JXSR01S049169.1 coordinate 46,813, forward strand.
GAAGGTCTACCCCAGTCTTGAACATAGAAGTGGCCAAAAGTGTTAGGGTTTAATTTGTGACTATATATGACCCAACATATCGATAGGTACTTTAAGGGTCCCAAAATGAAAATTGATTTTTGTCTCATCTGAAAGATTATATTTTAAAGGGGCATTGGACAAAATTTTGATATTCTGTTTGTGGATGATTTACACTTCCTATGTTAGAAAATAACAGTCAATAACCAGATATCAGGAAAATTTTGATCAAAACCTTCCAAAAAGTCAAAAAATTAAATTTTATTTATTTGTTGATTTTGGGTATGAGGCTATTCTCTAAACGTATTTACTGATGCTATACAAAGAGAAAGAGCCAAAGATTTGTTTGTAAAACATTCCTTTCACATCATAGATTGCAAAAAAATCAAAAGAAATTTGGAATTTTCATTAGATCTCCTGAAAAGGCCAATTCTAGAAATTCAACTATGGAGGGCAGTATTTATCGTTGTCGACAACAATAATTAAAAATAACAGAATATCTAAATATTTTGATACATACGGTTTGAATTTGACAATGAAAATTTGCATGCTGTCTTTATTCCTGCTAATACTTCAAATGATGCAAAAATCTCAAAATGTTTGGGGATGAGGCTGAACTTGTCCAATGCCCCTCTAAGCTTTAAAATGACACCTTGCTTTTGGTTATTGGATGTTCGATTGCAAAGTTACATCAAAATTGGTATAAGACATCGGGCTGATTTAGAAAACTGTAGTTATAAGAAAATTGAATTTAAAAATGTCTGTACTGGTTAAACTTGAATGGAGAAAGGGTTTTTTTCTCAGTTTTTAAAACATTTGTCTTATGTTTTGGATATTGGAACCTGATTAATATGAAAGAATACACTTCATGACATTAGAAATTCGACCTTGGACATGATTTTTGACTAGATGCTCAGCTTCAAAGGCCTGTTTCGTAATTTACTATGCCGACCTTAAAGTACCTTTCGATATTACGGGTCACATATACCAAAACTCATCAATCGCAATCTTGAACTCGAATGTTCTCAACTCACGATGTACAGAAACGTTACAAAAACACTTAAATGGAACACTTTTTTGGGTCGCCAGTTGGCAGAGAGTTATATATCTCTGCAAATAAACATGCTATGTATATTCATCGCATGGAAGAAATAGGGGAAATCCCTCGCTGATGTCGAGACTTGCGCAGTTCAGATGAATTTGAACTGTTAGTCTTGTGTTACTCTTAGTGCCGGATGCAGCGAGTCGGCGTAAGATAAAAGATGAATTCTTTAGCCCCCATTTCTCTTAGCACAAGGCCAGACTCCTAACATTTGTGTATGGAATAATAATTTCTTGAATCTGAATGATGGTTTACTCATTTCCATGAGTAGAGTGTAGAATTTAAAAATAGGATTGTTACTTCGATTTTTAAATAGGTTCGCTAGTCAGAATTTTGAAGGAAAAAAAAGGTATAATTATGAACAAGAACATATTTTTTTCTATTTGGACTAGCGAGCTGCCTACAAATTCGGACTAGCGAACTGTTCTTAAAATTCAGACTAACAACCTTTTTTTAATTTAGTGAGCCATTTTAAAATTTGGACTGGCGAGTCTAAATTACAATATGGACCAGCGAACTGTCTGACTAGCGAGCTGTTGGACTAGCAAGCTTTCAGACTAGCAAGGTGACCACGGCCGACTTGTGGATTATAGTTCTTCATATTTCGTTTAGAAGGTTGATTTTATGGGAGTAGGCTCCATCTCTCGAGAGGGCGTTGGGTGTTAACTTAGCACAAAAAAGTTATACGGTCAATATAAAAAGCCCCTTTCAAGTCAACCAGATCTGGCAAAAATTGACCCTGACTGGAATTGGCTCAAAAATATTACGAAAGATCCGGTTTCAGTCCAGTTTGGGAAAATTCAGGGGAAACAAGATGCCCCACGTACAGGACTTTTTTGTAGATTCATCGAAATAGATGTAAACTACACCATGTGACTGTCTTCGCAGATACACTATATATTTTGATATTTCAAGATTGCTTTTACAGAAGAGCTCCTTGGAGAGAGAGAAACTCCGGGGGTGGGGGTGGGGCTCACATATGGAAGTCACATACAATTGCCACCAAGCACCTCGGAAGTAGGGGTCTTTCGGTGACAAATTGGGTAATGTTTTTTCAGTGACAAAGTGCAAAAAAATGGGCGTCTTTGGGTGAAATTCACCAAAAAGTAGGGTCTTTCCGGGTCAAAATGGCCAAAAATGTTGACCATTTTTGTGGAATTTTGATGATTCTTGCAAAAATTTTGACAAATTTTGCAAAATTTTCTAAAAATTACATCAAACTAAGAAAATAGTGGGTCTTTGAGCGACAAAGGTTGTTTTAGTGACAAGGAAGTTTAAAAATAGGGGGATCATTGAGTGACAGTTGGTAAAACTAGGGGGTCTAACGGTGAGAGCGAGCCAAAAAAACAGGGTGTGTTTGGTGGCACATGGCACGTACCTAAACATTGACCCCACCACCTTACCCCCCCCCCCCGGGTAATACTAAATAAATTCATCGTCTTCACAATTCTGTTAACTGACGACAGGAAATGCAGGATTTGAGAAACATCTTGAAGAGGTGGACCCTGGGAGTCATGAGTTAGACTCCATCCCAGTACGCTTGCAAGGCTTTCAGATCCAATTCATAGACAGTTGACAGAACCTGTATAAGGAAGGAATTAGACTCCATCACAGCACATCTACAATATACTAAGATCCAAGACAGATTTACAACTCAACTCCATTTCTATTCCGGCATGGGATCTAATGGGGATATTTGGATGTTGTAAACACACAATCATTTTTACACTCAGTTTCCTGTATCTTTTGGGTAAATATATGTACAGTTTTCCTCTCCGTATTCCAAATCGATTTTGGCGGGTTTCAAAGTAATAATAAGTGTTAAAATGAAGTGCCTCTTGTCACCTATGACCTTTGATTTTTTTTTTAGCTTTTGGTTTGTTTTAAGTAAATATTAATACCCTCCAAACAGTTTGGCTTAAATATGCCTACTTTTTCTGTAATGGCCATTTGTTGTATTGAATTTGGGATCCCAAATTTAATTAAGATTCATGAGCTTTTTACAAATTTTTCTGAGGCAAAACAAGATTTTAACACTCTAAATGCTTTTAGATAGTCACATTCCTTCATTTAAGGGGTTTTCTCTGAGATGCAGATGCTTACGACTGCGGGATAACAATTTTTTTCATAAATAGTAAGAAATCAAAAAAAACTTTGCATCCGTTTTGCGTGCTCAAATTTCAATGCACACTGAACGCATGCTTCACTAACGCGTTTTGTTAATCACAAGCCGCCTAGCTGCGTAATATATACGCGGGAAATATGCAGACGCAGATGTGCCATCAAAGTAATCAAATTTTATCAAAAAAATTCCAGTTTTGGTCGTTTTTCTTGAAAACTAACACGGTGACCATATTTTTTTATTTCAGTATTTTGAAGTGCGCAAAAAGTGCTTTAACATATGTAATGATTAAAAAAATAAATGGAGGATTTACTATTTTACAATGATCGACATTTTGGAGTTTTTCCTATACTTTGTATGGTTAATTGGGTGATATTTTGGGAAAATATGTTGAAATGCCTGTACATGTATCTCAAAAACGAGCAGGGTGACCTATATTTTTTATTTTAGAATCGTTATCAGCACAAATAAATCTACCAAATACTAAATTTTTAAGAAAACAAATAGAGTATTTGCATCTCAGAGAAAACCCCTTCAGTCTGTTTTTACCCCAAACCATTTCTGATCAAAATCTTATAGAATTGCTTTAAGTGAATCCGAATACCCTCAATTTGAGACCCATGTAGCTAACAACGTTATTACACTTGCACTCTAAAAAACTACTGGGTTTTTTTTACGGGAAACCGTAAAAATAATTCCAATGTAATTTTTACGGTTGAAGGTAATTTTTACTGGAAAATACCTTAAATACCATGAAAATAGACGTTTTACTGGGAAATTACCGTAAAATTAAGAGAAAATACCTGGCAGTTCTAATGCCAAGATTTTACCGTAAAACCAAAATAACGGTAAAATGTTGGCAACAGAACTGCCAGGTATTTTACCGTAATTTTACGGTTTACTATAAATTTTACGGTAATTTTCCAGTAAAACGTCTATTTTAATGACATTTACGGTATTTTCCAGCAAAAATTACCTTTAACCGTAAAAATTACATTGGAATATGCGTAATTATTTTTACAGTTTCCCGTAAAAAAACGGTAATTTTTTAGAGTGTGGCGGTATGTTTATGCAGTCTTGTTTATGAACCCCTTCCCAGCTATCTAAAACAGTGTAATCAGAGGAACAATCAAAACACAAGATCAAGGGTGCCAACAACATTATTAACCACAGGAACTATATATGCAGCACCAACAGAGCACTTCTTGGGAGTCTAAGATGATATTTTTGAGCAAAAAAATCAATTCTATTATTCCACATTATTATCTTTACAGTTACTGTATAGCGGGAAATTTTCGCGGGGGTTTAATTTTCGCGTTTTACGCGGTTAATCAGCCAACCGCGAATTTTGAACCCCGCGAAAATAATGCTTTTACATTGACCTCAATGTGTATAAACTTGAAAACGCGAATTTAAAACCCACTGATATAGCCAGAACTGGTTAAATCACGAAAAATTACCCCGCGAAAATATTCCGCTATACAGTATAGCATTTAACCCTTTCCAGTCTGACCATTGTTTCCGCCCCCAGGCTGAAGGCATTTCACCTCTAAACTAATTTTGAAAGTAAATGCAAATTATCTTGAGAAATATTCTACAAAATTCAATGAGACTTCAGCATAATACACCTGTATGAACTGTACACATTGCCCAGAATAGTGTTTAGGAAGGTAAGAGGCAGTGAGTTTAGTTATACTTCAGTGTTAGTTCAGGTGTCTGGGGGACGTCCTACACCTGAGCTGACAGTAATTTAGGGCGTCCCCAGGAAAAGGTTAAGTACAGAAAATAATATTCACTCTTTCCACACATTTTTTAGTGTGCAGGGAAAAAATAAATGTCAACTATCCCCACAAGTCCAGGAGGAGAAAAAAAGTGTGAAAATTCTGCCGCATGAAGTAAAAATGCAGTATGTGCATTTATAAAGCATAGTAGATACTTCACATAGAGGTGCAATGCCACTTCAATCTAATCCCATGCCAAAAAGTTGTATTTACATATGTTTGATATAGTACATACTGCTTTCAGTTATGAAACAGAATTAATCCTCTGCACATTTGTGCAAGATTTCTCCAAGGAAAAAGGAAGTAGCTTGCAATATATCTGCAATACACATACTGCATTTTTACTTTATTTGGCAGATTTAAGCTTACAACCTGGCACAGACAACCACGCAATTTTGAAAGCTTTCTTACATCTTTCAGTAGTATGATTAAACATGAATTTTTTTCAACACGTCATCTAAAGTTATTTTTTCCCCGCACAAATAGAAGTGGTTTATCTTCCATTTTAAAAGTTTGCCAAAATGGTTCTTGTTCCAAGTTTTGATGCAAAAACATTTTTAAAGGTAAGTAATTTTCACAATTTTATTCTCCACTTAAAAATCCACATACAAAGAAAAGTATGTTATATTTACAGAATTAAAAAAGGCAAATCGGTACTCGCCGCCATTTTGATTTCACCGCCGTGTAAATCCTATGGGACGGCAGCCATCTTGGACTGTCACTCATGAAGGGTGAGCTATTTTATCTCTGGCAGCATTTTACGACTCTGCGTGCCACACTTCGAGGGTCTTCGCAACTGATTAGCGTGAAAATTTGCGTACTTTGATCTGAGCAAGTCACAATACACGCTACTTGAGATGCAGACACAGTTTGCGCGTGATACAAAATGCCTGGATATAGGGCCAAACTCTGAATATATCCGGAGGTACAAGATGGTCGGCAAAGCCATATTCCCCTTTAAAATTTCCTTGGTTAATTCACCTCCCCCATATCCATGACCAATTCTTGACTTATGATCAGTAGGGTATTTGATTATCCATTCCCTAAGCAAACCTTACATTGGCTATTTCAAAATGTCAACTTTTCTTTCAACGTGTAAATCTCGTAATATTGTCAAAAGGACCTTTGTAAAATGTCAGTACTGAAAAAATGATATTTTGCTGAACCATAGAGGGCAGTATGATACATTTGTGGGATGTGGTGAGTTAGCACAGGGGATGAGAAAGAATGATGCTTTAGCATGAACTTGGAAGTAAACAATTTTTCCCCATAGGTTTACAAGTGATTTGCAAAACAAAGTCCAAAATTGAGAAATTAATACTTAGTTCGCAAGGTGAAATGTGCGCATATCTTTATTCTTTCCCTTGCGGGGGTCAAGACTTGAAAAAAAAAAAGTCTTGACCAGGACTTGAACCTGGGACCTCCCGGTTACCAGACGGGCATTCTACCACTGAGCTAACGAGACCAGATGGTATCGAAGCGTATTGGCCTTCAGTTCAAATCCACGTTTCTCTTCACTTCTCTAGCGAGAAGTATTAGAAACTAATTATTTCTAGTAGCTCAGTGGTCCCAGGTTCAAGTCCTGGTCGAGGCTTGTTTTCAAGTCTTGAAATAGTGGACTCCACTCGTAGCAAAGTTATTCAAGTTTATTCGATGAGCTATTTTGCTAAGTATTTGAAATTAAACGCAGATGAAGCTGTGGACAAATATCCAATCAAATCTGGCAGTAATAAGGCATATCCCCCTTCTCCTGAGCTGGCAAAGACAAGATGGGCGTAAGTAACGTTTGTGACCAAAAAACTGAAAAATTCCACCTTTAAATGGCTTTAGAACCTAGCATAAATTGTTCATTCTATCGATGAGTTTGTTGTTGATAAATGGTTCTCACTGGTAGGGTCAAGACATGTAGATGTTTAAAGTTTAAGTAGTTGCCGAAATCCTGAATAAAGTTCATGTAATGTTTGGTAACGTTTGTGACATCGCACAGAAATATTTTTTTGCTCTAAATGATGTGTTAGTGAATTTTGTATGGGTAACAAATTTACAAATAATTTAGGTAGGAAATTCTATCGTCAGAATTTATTTTAAAGTGCACATTGTTTTGTTTGGTAACGTTTGGGAAATTTTGGTGTAACTTTTTTGTAATATTTGTGACATTTTTGAATTATTTCATGAGCGCATTTATACATGAAATGGATGGAAATCTTTACAATTTCTGTTTGGGAAATACTTCTTCACAAATGTATGACTGATAAAAAGGTGATTTTTTGCTTAAAGTCAAAAAAGGTTTCATTTTCTATGGAAGAGCCAGATGTATGGAAGGTGGGAAGGAGGGGGGGATGCCTAAAGCGCATTATACAATAAATGTTCCGCATCACCTAGACATAATTGATCTATTGAACATAAGAGAAGATATTGTGTGTATCCCATCATGCATTGCTTCCTAGATGGGCTTGTTTGTATAGGGAATTATGTGGGTAGTTAGTGAAGTTCAAATGCCCATAAATCAATTTAATGGTTGTAATCTTGCATTTTGGGCATGTTTCATCATTAACTACTCACATGACTACCTGTACAACATTTTCCATCTAGAGCAAGCAATGCATGATAGGATACACACAATATATTCTCTTATTGAACATAATCATAAACCATGGCATTCTTGTTTATGATTCAAATCTGGTATTGACATAATAAAAGGTGAAAACAAAACAATATATTGGAAAGAACAAGTCAATGACCACTGCCTAAAATAGAAAAGGACCACAATCACAGATATGACAACAAACACAAGTTAACAGCTAGAGGTTGTGTTAAATATAAATAGTTCACATTAGGCTAATGAAACTCGAGTTTCCCGTCACATTTTTTTCAGCCCATAATGAGGCAACTTTTTCATTATTCATTATTCATTATTTCAAAATGTCATTACTTCAACCTTTTTGTCAGCTCACTGCTTATACCTAACCTTATAGGTCCTACTGAGACCAAACCTTTATATTAAAGCCAAAAAGCTACAGTACCAAGACTAAGACCTTTCGAAAAAGAAAGAAAAAAAAGGGGGGGGAAAGCTTTGAGAACCCATCAAGACCCAAAGATGCCGTAATGAAAATAATGAAGTAGCCTTACAATCAGGAACCAAAACTAAGGCTTGCAAAAAAAAAAAGAAAAAAAAGAAAAGAACTACTAACTTACAAGAATATAACTTACAAAGCAATTACCCCAAAACAAAAATAAATGTAGGCCTATATAAAAAAAAAAGGCATCGACCTACTCAAGATCCCAATAGACCTTGCAACAAAGATACATATGTAAGAACCTATACTACCAAGACCCAAACCTGGGACCCCACAACAAGATATTTTCACTAAAGCAAGAACCTACTAGACCCAAAATTAAGAGGCTGCAACAAAAATAATAATTAAATTAATAAACTGAGAACATATGATATCCACTAGGATCCAAAACTAACATTATTTAAAGCTTTTAAGAACCTGCTCAAGACCTAAACCTAAGAACAAGACCTTGCACCAAAGAAAATCTACCAAGACCCAAAACTATGATCCTGCAACAAATTTACAAAAACAAAAACCTACATGTATACCAATACACCTCAAACTAAGTCCGAGAAAATGAACAAAACAAACAAAAAATGATCATGAACCTATGATTTAAAACAAAGTTTAGACCCTGAAACAACAAGAATTGAAATGAAAAAGTAAAATCCTATTCAACAAGCCCCAGTAACTATGATTAAGACCTTTCAACTATAAAGAACAATATTATATTATAAGTATTGAAATTCTGTGTATATACCAAAAAACACCG
>JXSR01S049169.1:56000-66962 GCA_000969725.1 Ophiothrix spiculata
ATGATATATTTTGTACTATTGCACTCTTAGGCATTAAATATTTGTATACTGTTATTTCTTATATAGACGTATTAGCAGTGCATTAGTGCTGTAAAAGAATAATTCAATGTGTCAGGCATTTGTTAGGACAGATTTTGCCGACTTTGGACATCGTTTTTTAAAAATAATGAATTATTTTTAGATTTTAGTCGGCAAACGCGGCCGAAATTTCATATCGCGGGCGGGGGACGGGAAACTCAGGATTGAGTCTCATTAGCCTTAGCAAGTGTCAGTTACTGCGTTACTCCTGGATTTTTCCAATAGCAAATCAGCAAATGGATACCCTGGTCATATAACCTTGGGGCAAGGTTACGATGTGTTTACGGCGTCAATTCAGCAGACGCTGACCGGCCACCGGCCGTTGTCCGACCGGTGTCTGTGAGCCGTAGAGACACCGGAAGCATGCCGCAAGAATTTAATTCCGAGTTAAAACCTTGCGATTTGTATATGACCTTGCATTTCTCTTAACACCACTAAAATTGCTAGCAACTGAGATGAATGTTCAGCATCAGTGATCCAAATAATTTTATAATCATCAAAACAAAAGCATAATCCATAAATTGAATAAAAATAATGGCTGCTTACTTTTATTATTCAAATCACCCACTATATCATTTGTAAGGCCCAAACTATGGTCAGCCTCCAAACAAAATTTTCCCTATAACATTTGGTCGAGACGTAACCAAATATTTGCCATCGAATTTAAAGTATGAATGGGTTTACAAGAAACATTTGGTCCAATGTGTATGGCAATTCAATAACATGTGCAATGTGCAATTTTATTTGGTCTCAGCTCGGTGTTGAAGTTATTTTGTTTGGAGTCACTCGTCATTTTGACGTCACAACCAAATGTTTGGTATGGAAAATTCTGTTTGGAGGCCGACTATGGTTCGGCCTTAACCTGCACAGCCTGCCCTGGTAAAAATTGAGTACAATTCTAGTACAAGATTGGAATGTGCACATTTGGAACATCATTCTAGTACAATTTTATTACAATTCCAGTACTATAACTCGCCGAAAAATTTAGTAAACTGAGTTTTTTTTCCCTCTGTAAAGCTTCCGTATAGGCATATAAATGTCATAATCATTCTTCTTGTCAGCAATTTAAAAACTTTAAATTTAAATTTTAGACTTGCTTTTGTTTACATCTGTCACAAGATAAAAATAGATCGTCACACGTGACGGTAATCAGCCAATCAGAGCGTCATATCGCATCTTGGCCATGTGTGCAAAATGGCCGAATGACTTCGAGAGGGTTGAAAAATGGGTTGTCGCAAACTTCAGGTGGACACTTTTTTCTTCAACAATATTCAAGTTCACGTACACAAGATTTTTTTTAGTTTATAGATTTAGGCTTCGTATGATATCCTTCAAATTTTGGTTGGTTACGAAAATATCAAGATAGGTAAGCTTATTCAAAGCCCAAATTATGGACTTTTAATCGTCTCTTTTCACATACTATTTTCATATTTTTGGTCAATCTGAGACAATATCTACATTAAATAACCCTTCAATATATAAAAAATGTGACGTTTCATACAATTCCGACTTCATTTACCCAATAAAAATCAAAAATTAATTTCACCTCAATTTCTACGTCGCGGTATTGCTTTGGTCAACCCCTTTCTGTGGGCGAGAAATTAAGCCAGTTACGCATGATCCGCGAACTGACTGCTAAAGCCATGAAATTGAACATGTATTGATCTGATTTGATCAAGTTGATCAAAAATAACATGGGCAAACAACTGGCTTGTGCACAAATCAATAATAGACCAGCATGTAGCAAAAACAACATGGTTTATTTCGGAGAAGTATTGCAAAATACTGTCACCGAGGTGTTGGATGATAAAGACTTCCTCAAGGAAGAAGTCTTGATCATCCAACACAGAGGGACAGTACCATCTCATGTAGGTAGTTTCGGTACCAGGCGTAGTACTGTAACAAGCCGAATATAACCCACCCACTTACTCTACTGTAATAATCACGAAGCATACCAGCGCTTAATAAATTCTTGAAATTTTTCATACGTCCCAACTGGGACTCGAACCCTGGACCTCCTGCACCCAAAGCGAGCTCGTAGCGCATAGACCAAAAGAGGACTTCCCCGTCAGGTCTATACACTGAACGAACCTATACATTCGTGACATTACTCCCTCCCTCACACTAGACACATCCTCGTGTCTTATCACAACATCAACAACTCCCATCTCGGCACTCAATCCAATGGGGGCTCCGCCTTTAAAGGTAGTCAGACAAATTAAGAGGTCGCATTTACTGCAATAATTTCATTGTCGTGATTAATATACATGTGGTCAGACATACTTTTCCAATTATTTATTACAATCGTGTCGCATTACTTTCCGGTTACACGAGGACAGAACCAATTATGAGATTGTCGTATGGAAGTGTCAATCAAATACCGTATGCTAAGCTGAGGTAGCTTCCGGCTGGGCAGAGCTTAACCCTAACCGTACAAAATCACAAAAAATCACAATCCACGTAGGTAGGAAAATCGCCTAAGTCCAAATACGTCAATGTTATCAATGGTCACGAAATCGCTGCCATGGCAGCACGTGCTCGGTGGCTTGACATAGTGACAGTTGGGTTGGGAAGCGAGAGGTCCCGGGTTTCGATTCCAGGTGGACACCCGCCATTTTTAACGTGCAGATTTCTGAGGGTTAATTGAACTGAGGTCGCTCGTTATGGTTGACAGAACTTTCACATTATGTTTACAACAAAGAGATGCGGTCACACTGTGTTCTTACCGCATTACTTTAAAATTCATTGCAATAAATACATCTCAACAACGGAAACTGTCTTCGTTCATTTTTTTTTAATGCAACAACGACCAAATTGTAATAAATACGGGTCAGGCGTATTTACAACAGTAAAATTTATCGTAGTAAATGCTACCTCGTTGTTCATCTGACTCCGGCCTAATTTTGTTGAGCACTACCATATGGACAAACCTTGAAACATAAGTTTAATTGAATTTAGCAATATTGGGTGCGTTGTTATGATTCAAAAAATATGGACACATACATTTCCCTGTATGGTCATATTGGTTTATGTGCGTTAATCGGCTGCATAGGGCCTACTCCGGGGGGGGGGGGGGCCTCAAACAAAGTTCAATAAAGTGGTAGTCATGCTCATCATAAAAAATGGCGTAAACAGGTCTGATTTTGATCCACCTGTGGAGTCGACATCTTTGGAAAAAGGGGTAGTTTTCAGCACAATTTACGCCATTTAGGGTTGGAAAATAAGCCACTCCCGCCTTTTAGGGTCACTTTTTACTTGATATTGGTCATCTGATACATTACACAAAACAAGAGAAAACAGGTAAAATCCTCATGTAAATTAGCATAAAATTACATTTGTATACTCTTTTATACCTTATTTGCTGGAAAAAGATCAATGTTACAAACTTACGCCATTAGGACCTTTAGGGTGCTATTTGCACCATCTTACGCTATTTAGGGGTGGAATTTACTATCAACAATTACGCCATTTAGGGTCTGATTTTGAGGTGCTCTGACGAGCATGAGTACCACTTTTGTGTTTGAGCGGTCCCCCCAGGGGCCTACTAGTTTATAAAGTATACTGACCTTGAGACTTGCATTTGTAATTGCCCAGTCTAATCAGTTATCTATGATCATGTTCCTTCCTATAGTTCTGTCAGGCCACAATTTCCACTGGTATATCTTCTTGAATCAAATGTTTGTTTTTTCCAGAATGAAGTTGCAATGTGTCCTTTTTTCAAAACAGCTGGCCTTCAGAATATAAACACAGATAAAAGAAAAGAAATAATTGAATACCAGAATGCAAGACTGATCTAAGTCCACTTTTTTTCAAAAATGAGTTATACACAGGAGAGACTTTCTTATAGCTAGGGCTACCTTGTGCATGAAGGATTAAAATAAATCTGCACCGCAAGTGCCCCCAACGGGGCCCCCAACAGTCCTTTATGTATTCAAAAGTTAACAAGTGAGAGTATAGTCAAAACTATGTTCTCGGCCATATTTCCTCTTGAAATTGGAAGATAATTGGTGTTTGGCGTAAGTTCTGTTTATGTTGCTTAGAAAACAAGAAAAATTGAAAATCGGTAGTCTCATTTCAAAATGGCGGTCAAAAAACCTATTTCAGGAAATGTTCCTCAGCAAATGTGAAAATACTATGTTTCTGATTGACCTTTTTCACTTAAATTTGGCTCAGACAAGCAGAGCATAAGCACAGATGTATATGTACAAAATATTAGATCCAGATGGATCTAACCCCTTTTTTATATAAAAATTTAAATTTGATACATAAAGCACATATGAATGCAAGACTGACCTATAGTATAACTTAACTTAAACATCAGACATACTGTGAAGGTTTTTTATCGTATTCCAGTGGACATGGGTCACTCTTGTATTCCCATATTCAATTGAAAGATTTAGGCAGTGTTCCAATTAAGGTGGAACGAAAGGATGTTTCTGGAAATTAGAAACTGCATTTAGAGGCACATGATTACATTAAACAAGTAAAGCTTAAAAGACTGAGCAAAATGGTTTTTGTTTGAAGGAAATCGGACATACAGTTGACAAGATATGCTTGATTTTAATTTCTTTGTTTTCTATCATTTTTGCCAATATATTGATAAAGTTAATGAGCAACATTGGCTATATGTGCTCATTAATATTCATATTTGCCAATATTTTACCAATATCTTATGAATAAACCTTCATACTATTTTTATTTTACATAATTTTAACTTGAAACTTTGCCAATGTGATTCTATGGCCCAAAACATATTAAAAACTTTGAAATTCAGCAGAAAAGATTTTTGCCATAGGCCTACACATGCACAATGCACACAGCAAAGAGAGATATTCATTCCCTGTCTGGTATTTACTTTGCTCATTCAAGTGTGGGTAAGCAAAAGAACACTACAGAGAAATCAATAAGCAAAGGTCACTAAAACCCGGGCTGAAAATTGGAGACAGAATGCGGTCCCTCATTGGTAGCTAAATTTACAAAGTGTTCCCATTGACCAATGAGGGTAAATGTTATATGGATATCTTCATAAATTATAGCAGAACAAAAATAACTCCGAGATGGGTCAATACAGGCAAATTCCCTCCAGTGCTGTTGAATTTAGTGAACCAACTTTCTAAAAGACATCGCAAATATGTGTGTGGATCATGCATTTGCAGTACAAAAACACGGAAAATACAAGGTTTTGAGGTGTTTTTGGAACAAAATTTACAATGTGTTCTGGGTTTAGATTACTGACAAAACCTATATCATTTGAAAGAGAAACTTTTATAGATTAGAATCCACGCCGGGATGGTATTAAATCATACTAATATTTTATGTTGCAGTGTTGAATGTTATGCGCTGTGCATTTGGCCCATTGAAGATTGCACGGGAAAAACAGTGAGAGTGTGTGTAAAGAGCAAATGCGACTAAGTTTTTAATATGAACATTAACATATGATTTACCCGCCCATCTAATTTGCATATTTGCATAATTAATGAGCATTATACAAAAAGCTAATTAATTATGCAAATATGCAAATTAGATGGGCGGGTATATCATACATTAAAGTTTTAGGTCATAGAATCACATTGGCAAAGTTTCAAGTTAAAATTATGTAAAATAAAAATAGTATGAAGGTTCATTCATAAAATATTGGAAAAATAATGGCGCCAGCTTTCCTCATTAACTTCATCAATGTATTGGCAAAAACAATAGAATACAAAGAAACTTTAAACAGCAATATCTCAAAAACCGTTTGTCCGATTTGGCTCAAATTTTGGAATTAAGATTTTTTGCTTAGCTCTTTGCAACAGGCTTATTTTTATCTCAGTCAGAGCAACTTCATTTTGCCTTTAATACCACCTTAATGTTTTCCCTTGCATGTCCAGGTGGCAGGTGGCATAGGACACGATAAATAGCATCCACTAGATTTAGGGACGAGGGATTTCTAAAACGCAAATTTTGGATACGATTTATGTGTATTTCTATTGGGTCACGTGACTCGAGTATTGAAGAAAATATTTACAAAGATCATATTTTTACCTTTCCTCAAAAAATTACAAGCGTGTTCTCGTAGTAATCAACATAATTATGTTATTCTAAATCCCCTGGGGGTTCACTTGTTATAGATGTTATCATATTCTTTTACGAATACGAAAATAATTTTAGTAATCATCCCGAAAGTTGTAATTTTCCACGAATCCCAACGGCTTTACGCCAGAGGCGGTATAGGTCATGACGCAACCGGGACATCGGCAACAATATCAGCTGATACCGTCTGGCAACCAGTAACAGTTGCCATGGCCACCCTCCTCTGTCCAGGTGGCATGACAATCTTTTAATTAATTACATAGTCATTCATGAATGTATAAAGCAAATGCCTTGGAAGGGGGCCTCTCCAATTATATAAATCTTGAAGTATGCAACAAGCAGACGATTTATGCACATAAACCAATGATCATACGGGGAATAAATTAGTCCGTATTTTTCGAATCATAACCACTTTCCAAATAGTGCTGAATATTCAAATGAACTTATGTTTACACTTAAAGGGACTAGCCTAGATTCCACTTAGAATTCAAAACTTATGGAAATGCTCTAAATAAAGCCTAAAAGTGTAGTAATATCCAAAGAAGTACAAAAATTTACACAGAAATGGCTCAAATTGAGAGATAACTCATTTGCAATATATCATTCTTTGATGGTGGTGTGACTATCTTGTGTTTTCTGAATCCTAAATTTGTACAATGTTCATGTATCTCAGACCTGGATTTACCGGATAAAAAATCAAACAAAGCTCTTAGAGATAATTTAATACATATTAAAAGAGAAACAATTTCATCAAAAATAATTTGTTTACCCATCACGTTTGTAGAAACAAAATCTTTTTAAATTTTGAAACTAGAAACACTATTTTCTTATCTTTTTTTTTTTCGCCGGCGAAACAAATTAAAGCAGGTAAATAATTGCAGTTTTCTCCAATATTCGTCAAAATCATTGAAAACTACTTGTAGGTTAAACATGTTCTACCGATTCATGTAAAAAAATATGTTGGTAAAAAATTAGTGGGAAGAATCTAGGCCAGTCCCTTTAAGAAAGGTCAAGGGGCCCTATAACAGCAAAAATGCGCTTTTGCAAAGGAATTTTACGTTAAAACACAGGTAAAGTACTTCAAAAGAACTAAAGCAAAGACAAAAATTCAAAAATTGGACAAACAGTTTCAAAATGGCAGCCAAAATAAACAAGCTGTCCCTCCAAAACTTTGAAAACTCGCTTCTCAATGGAATTTTTCAATAAAGTTAAGCTCATTTTTGCAGTACAAGTTAAATACATTCCTGCAATAAAATTTGAAAAAAAGTTGTTTGGTTACGATTTTATGGGAAAAACAAATTTGAAGAGCACCCTTGAAAATACTTATTTATGCTAATTAGCATGGGAAGGGGTGGGTCAATTTGAATTTTTTTTGCCACTAAGTGAAGCGTATGGTAAAGTTAGACAAATACATAGAAGGGTGATGAAAAATTACTTCGCATCAGTGCAAAAAAGTCCTCTTCAAACTTATTTCAAATTCCAGCTTACAGTCACATTTTATGGTGAAAAAAGCTCCAAAGCCTTATTTTGACCAAATAATCAGTTCCGTAGCCCGTATGTGGAAAACCCATACAGCACATCCCTACAAAATAACATGTGAGCACCCCCTCCAAGATATAGGATAGTTCAGGAAGTACCGCAACTAATTAATAAGGTGATTAGGCTTACAAACTAAGCAGTATACTAAGCCACAGAGGCTACAATTGCAATGCAATGGTACTATATGTGCACTTGTCAATATAAATTAGGGCTGGTATATCAGTAGACACTTCAGGTCATTTTTAAATTATGCATCAAATTCTTTCAAAGGAATTTTAAATGAAACTAGGTGATCTTAGAATCCAAAACCGTTTGAATTTTTCAAATCCAACCTTCCGTTGCAAAGTTATGAAGGTTTTTGTATCGCTATTTTAACTAATTTCGGAGAACGCGGGTCAAGGGATAATTCAGACAATATTTCAATTGTCTGAATGAATATTACACACACAACAGGAGTTGTTTTGCACCCACACATGCGCAGGGTATTTAAAGATGATTAGTTCCGCATGTTAAAGGGCTGACCAACACTCAAATTGGGCGGAATTTTAGGCACAGAAATTTCACACAAATGATCATTATTGTTGCCGCTTGTTGTTTAATTACATGTGGTTAAGCAAATATATTTAAAAAATTCTTGCGTGTGTATGGATGTCCACATAACTTGTAGACAACTGAAATTATTTATTCTTCCCTTCCAAAAATTTTTTTCAAGTTTTTAAAATTCAATAAATCTGCAACCATATATCATAATTCTTGTCTACAAATAGGTGGATGTGCATCGACAAAATCATTGTCCTGTTACTGATAACATATTTTCAAATAAAAATGGTCTATCATATAGCGTGTAATCTAGAAAAACATCTGAAAAAGTGTCTAGAAACACTTGATTTATGTATCCAAACAAACTATCAAGCCAAGTTAAAGTCATGCCTGCTTGAATACTGTAAACGGGCAAATTTTCGCGAGGGTTTAATTTCCGCGAATTTCGCGAGTCGACATCTAACCGCGAATATATCACCTCGCGAATACATTCATTTTATGTGTAGGTCTATGTACTAAAACTTTGAAACGCTAATTTAACACGCGCGGAAATGTCGTGATTGTCTGATTTCGCGAAAAATTCTGCTCGCGAAAATATTCCCGTTTACAGTATGAGCTATGTGTCAATGTGTATGTACATTTGTAGGACAGTGGTGTGAAATATCAACGTTCTCCTACCAAATAACGGGTAAATGAAGTATCTAATATCAGCAAGCATTTTCATTGTCGACAAACCCCTTTTTCAACATTTTCGTTATTGCAGCAGACTATTAAAATAGCATCTTTTGGCACTTCACTGAATTCGTGACCCGGGGGGGGGGGGCCAGTCAAACATATTGGTGTACACATGCGTGACCAAATTTTTTCTAGACACCCCCTAAACAAGTTTTACACTTCAACCAGGATTATCCCCTTAACAAGTTTTGGCGCGCTTTCATTGAAAATGTTGGTCCCTAAATAAGTTCTTGCAAGAAAATGACCCTAAACAAGTTTAGTCTATTTGTATGCATTAGATTAGATATGTATAGACAAAAATATATTAAAGGGCATTTTTCTTTCTTGTATGTACATCCAAACGATGTCAATGATCTTACATTACAATGTATATAGCTAGAAAATGTACACATTCAATAAGTCAATCCAGTTAATTTTTCTTAGACTTGCTGCAAGTCTTTGAATAACAACTTTCACTGTTGTCCTTTTTTATTATCATAGTCTAAAAAGTTTGGTAAAAACACTGTCAAAAGCAATCTATTTTTCTTTGTGCATATATCCTTTTCCTCACTTTTTCTAAATTTGGTTTTTGAACAAAAAATGTTAAAATGTACACATCCCATATATAGGCCTATGACTATCTGATTGTCCAGTCTAGATTTAGAATTATACCAGTGCAGCAGTGATAACATTGAATGGTCATTGCTCCTGAGAAAAAAAATGTGTCATAGAAAGGCCTACAACATTCATAAATTACATAATGTTCTATTTTTTGTTTCTTGTTTTCATAGATCATATTCCCACTTTATGCTATGCCCAACCCCAGTTACAAGATTAAAATCACATGTGTTTATACCCCAAAGCAAGTTTGTCAATGTCACCATCTGGATGTGCTGAGGGTAGGAAGAAAATTGATCAGTGCTATTAACAGACAATGTTACAGACTGAGGCAAAGCAAAGATCTTTGGCAAAGTGATACCATTTAATATTATCTAGATTAAAGTGATACCTGGTATACCAATGTAGGCATACAGTTGTACTCAGTTTTAGCTTGGTTTAAGAATTGGGTTCATGCCTTGTGGATTAGGCCCTATTCTGTTTAAAGAAATGCCAGTACAGCCTTGAACCAAGGCTAATTTTTCTGGAAACGGAGAACAAAACAAGTATACCCTAAACACGTTCAACCGGTATTTTTAGCAACCCTTTTTCTTGAAAATCAGTGATTTTGATACCCTTAACGCGCTACGTGCGTGACGTGCCCGACAATGAAAAAACAACCCTTTTTACGTGTTTTTTTGGTCACGCATGTGTACACCAATATGTTTGACTGGCCCCCCTGGGATTCGTCACCTGTTCAATTGATATCAATGTAATGAATGGAATATGAATGGAATAAAAATGTTCTCAATTGAACATCGATGTGTCAAAAATTGTGCTTGAGACAAGTAAAATATCAGGATAAATTTCATCAATTTCAGTTTTCTCAATTAGGCCAAAAAAAATTAATTGTTGTGTTGCCCTCAAGTGGGATTTCTGAAAAATTGAGTCAGTCGGTCGGAAAATAATTTTTTTTAAATAATTTTTTTTTAAAGCACCTAAAGTACCAAATTTGGGTGCATTTTCCACTTTTTTCACAATAGTTTCTCAAAATATACCCAATCTGAGCAAAATTGGGTGCCTTTCCGACCCTAATATTTTTTTTTTTTAATTTTTGAATAGGGTCGGTCGCTGAGGGCAACATAACAATTTATTTTTTTTAGCCTTACTTTAATTTATTTTTGTTTATTGATTTAATTTCATCTTATTTTATTTCATTTCATTTTGTTCTATTCTATTTTTACTCTTTTTTTTCCCGACAATTTTGATATTAACAGGCTTGTCGACAAAGAGTGAAAAATATTGCTTTTGTCAACAAGAGCCTTCCCTTATGAAAATGTAATTATAACCAGAGAGCCACCGGCTCAGTAACCCATGCACGAAAGCCCGTTAGCAAAAAAAAAAAATGACTTCAAAGAAGCA
>JXSR01S049169.1:114738-126061 GCA_000969725.1 Ophiothrix spiculata
TTGAACATGAAAACTGAACTTGGTTTCCAAAAGTGTTTCATCCGTGTACACGTTGACCACTTATTTGTTACGTGTAACGGATCATGCGTGCGTGTAACGCATCATGCGTGTAACGTGCCCAACCTTACTTCTAAGGCAGAGATTGGTGTTAGGCTACAAAAATTGCTAAAAGAGCAAAACATGGTGAAGCCTGACCCATGCAAACGGAACCAAAGTGAAACTTTACCTATGGAAATAATCGGGTGATGCTTTAGGCACGATTCCCAATTCATGACCAAAGCTTTTGCGTCATACGAAAGGGCTTGATGCAGTTGTCTTGCATCATGATGCAGAAAAATCTAGGGGGAGGGGTAGTTAGTAAAAAAGTGATTACGGGGATGTGCCGTAAACTTAGGTAGCAAAATCAGGGTAGTTGGTATACCAATGGGTCCTTTTTCTTTGCAAAATGTGGTATTTTGATGGGTCAATTTTTCAAAATTTTCCAAAATTTTGCCCCCAAATGGCGCAAATCTGGGAAATTTTGCAAATTTTCAAACACAAATCAGAAAATTTGTGATAAAATAGAGCAAATTTCCAGAGAAAAATTCAATTTTTATAATAATTTGACTCAAAATTTGGGCGATTTTGTATATTATTATTATATAAGCATTTATATAGCGCCCCACAAAGAACGGAGCGCTTTACAAGAACAAAAATACAGAAACAAAACATGAGAGCAGCAAAAAGTAATTAGGGAAACAACTGAGTTTTCAGCTGCCGCTTAAACACAGGCAAAGACTGAGCTTCCCGCAGACACATAGGGAGATCATTCCAAAGGCGAGCTGCTGAGATAGAAAAGCTAGCATCACCGGCACGTTTTAAAGATCTGGAAACAGTAAGCCGGGTATATTGATGGGTCTCTTTTTCTTAAAAATTGGTATCTGTATGGGTGGTACTTCAAATTTCACAGCGGCACACCCCTACCAAAATCAAAATTGAGTACCCCCTGGGATTGAGTCATGATTCAGAGAAAGATGTATTAAAGTGTATTGAATAATTACACTACAACTTTTTCAAAGGAGGTATATATATACGTCTCTCCTGATATTTTTGCACCGTGTCTCAAAATACTTTTCGTCATGGTTCTTGCGTCAAACCCTTCCGAATGTCGGAAGATATTCCGTCATGAATTGAGAACAACGCCTTACCCATTCACTTTTGCCAAAAGGTTGAGACTTGTGACTTTATTATGTGAACTGTTGGTAAAATTCTAACCTTTTATTTTTAAAGCAAGATTTTAATTGGAAATTTAACTCTTTATGATTGCCATTGATTGAAATGTCCTTTAATTGAATACTTTGGGTCAAAATTGTTCTCTCTCTAATTTTCTGGCATTATAAAGTGTTTAAATTAA
Organism: Ophiothrix spiculata; assembly: GCA_000969725.1. Classification (NCBI taxonomy): domain Eukaryota; kingdom Metazoa; phylum Echinodermata; class Ophiuroidea; order Amphilepidida; family Ophiotrichidae; genus Ophiothrix; species Ophiothrix spiculata. The sequence goes on from JXSR01S049169.1 coordinate 116,132, forward strand.
AAAAATCCATGAGGGACATATATGAAATTGGGCTCATGATACTATACATTCAGGACTGTCTTATCATTTTATGTGCAATTAAAAACGCAAGTGATAAATCACATTTTAAGTGATTCTCTGTCAACAAAAATCATTATTTTTAAAATGTGTCAGACTTCCCTAAAGTTAGACTAATTAGGCCTATTTGAACATGAAAACTGAACTTGGTTTCCAAAAGTGCAGTCAGTCTTTTATAGGACATAATTACCAATATATTTTTGACTGATTCCCTTTGTTAAAGGGAATGAATTTGAAATAATATTGTTTCATTTATCAAACAAAGAATAGCAAAGACAAATTTGGTAGTTGTCTGGTGTCAGTGCCAAGGTCAGAGTTTAATTGAATATGCAATTATTGTTAATTGACGAACATGGTTGATTAGACATCCGGGGGGGGGGGGGTTGACTTAGCACAGAAGTAGTTAAACGGATATCCCATGGGTTGCAAAATCAGGCTCTCTGGGAATTTCAATTGGGTCCTTTTTCTTTGCGAAACACGGTATTTTGATGGATTTACTTTTCAACATCTTCTGAAATTTGCATGTAATGGTGTAAATTTTGGCCCTTTTTTGTTCAAAATCTGAATAAAATTTGTACCAAAGTAGTGCAAATTTTTGAGCAAAAAAAATGAATAAAATTGACTCAAAATTTTGAAGATTTGGTACATGGATGGGTACCCTTTTCTTGAAAATTGGTATTTGTATGGGTGGCTTTTCAAATATTTTAGAGACACGTGCCAAACTTGAGTACCCCTAATTACACACAGTGACTATATAAGCATGAAGAATTTTACATATATTGAGAGCTAAGCTTACAGGCTTAGTGATGGGTTAAAGGAATTTGGTCCGATTTTTCAAATTTTAGTTTTCAATATCATATGAAAGCTGACCACTGAAGAGGTCTAAGTTTTAAATTTCAGCTGAATAAGTCTGACCAATTTGATTTTATTTATTTCCCAGCCTCCTATCCTATATATTATTGATAAAATAATTATGGTTACCATAATTAGACACATTTTCATGGTATATCTCCAAAACGGAACATTACAATTTCACATGGGTTTAGAGAAAAATATGAGCAATATTTTGGTACCAAAATCTCAAAAAGTTTGAAAAAATGTTGAAGCAATCAGACTATGCTCCTTTACTGTATAGGTGAAAATTGGGGTGAAAATATGAAGAAAAAATATTGTGTTGTAACCATAGGAACAAATTCATACAAAATCAACAATATGTGAAAGTTGTGAAGAGCTCCTTGTTTTCTAAATCAAGCCGGAACGAGCCTCAGAGATTAATTTACATGGATTACAGAATGTCACACTCGCGTAAGGAATGTGTTAAAAAGTCATCTTTTAGCAACGTCTTTGTAGTCTTTTGGCAATACCATGATTTGATATTTTTATTTTAAACGATAATTTGACCAATATGCAGGAAATTTTAACAATTGATGCCTTTGTTAAACTACATCCATAGACTGTAAGTTTGTAAAAAAAGTTTGAAATCTTTATTGCGCTGTTTGCGAATTTGTAGCTATTAGCAAGAGCTTTGTATGTATAATTGTGCCCATAGCTTCACAGTTATTAAGCTGTCTTTTGCTAGCCCATCTCTATAAACAAGAAATAAAATTTCATTTTGTTGCTAAAATTTTAATAACAGAAGATGTATATACTTAGGCAATAAAATGGTATTTAAGTGGGGATATTGCCCTATTTTAGTTCAGTGGAATTCTCAGGGGTAAATTATGGCTGACAAACTATATACATAACATGATTTCTGAATATAATAAATCATAGCAATATCAGATATGTTTGGGCAAAAGACAGCATTAAATCATATATTTTTCATTTAACTGTTACCTGAAATTTAGATATTAAAATGCCTGGTCTCTAACTAATCTGTTATCTGTTTGTGAATCTGGATGTCTTTTATGCATAGACGTATATCGACTCCTCTGTTAGGGCCAAAACATAGTCGGCCTCCAAACAAAATTTTCCCTACCAAACATTTGGTCGCGACGTCACCAAAAATTTACCATCGAATTTAAAGTATGAATGGGTAACAAAAATTTGGTCCAATGTATATGGCAATTCAATAACATGTGCAATCTAGCGTGATATTTTATTTGGTCTCAACTCGGTGTTGAAGTTATTTTGTTTGGAGTCACTCGTCATTTTGACGTCACGACCAAATGTTTGGTAGCGAAAATTTTGTTTTGAAGCCAACTATGTTTTGGCCCTTACACCAGTATGGGGTCAAATTGGAGATAATCAAGATTTTTAGTGTCTTGTCATAAGACCACAAATATGAAGACGCACTTAAGTGGTAACTGGTACTTGTGCCCGGGTAAATAGCTGCGAGCTGTAGGTTCTGAAGGCAACCCTATATGTAAGACCAAAAATTGACAAATTCTTCTCTGTAACTGTGTACATTTTCCATAATGTATTATATTGTGTTAAAAACGAAGATAAACATGACAAAAATGAGTGAATGATACCCAGTGTGAGGTTGACAGGTTTTCTTGGTTCTTATCACATATATTTGATCAAAAAATTAAAAGTAACAAGAAAATATTCATATTTATTATAGCTATTTTGTCCTTTCCTCTTTTCAGTTTTCCTTTTTCCTCCTTCATCTGATCCAAACGTGGCCAAGCACTTATGAATTTGCCATAAGGTGAAAATGCTGAGATGTGAATATGATAAAATGTTCAGGGGGGAACTCTGGCCAAACTTGTTATCATTCGCAAGCTAAAAAAATACAGAAAAGGTTACTTTTTCACTTAGTGAAGTGGTCTGTGCTTAGGGTAGCGATTTCATGCATTTTTGTAAAATAGTTTATTTATCAACAGTTATGCAGTAACTAAATTTTTAGTTGGCATTTAGGGTATTAACTTTAAAGACATGGCAATTTGGTTTATTTATAGGCTTATTAGCCACTTTTTTGGAGACTTTTTGGTTTGTTTTTGTATTAATCTGATAAAAATGAAGTGTAAAAATGAAATTTTGTTTGGAAACAAATGTGTATTGTAAGGTCAGTGAAAAGAATAGCCTTTTTGAATGTATTTCCATGATAAAATTTCCAAATTAGCATTCAAATTATCTGCGTTTTGGGCATGGATTAGAAAGGCTTGGTTGAGGATGATAACATGTGAAAAAATATAGTTACCCCCCCCCCCAATAAAATGTGATGAAATGTCCCATTTTCACCCCGATATGTTTCAGGATCATCTAAAATTTTTGCCATTGGGAAATAATGAGTTGATTAAAAGATTTAGCATCTTCCTTAGGGAATTAAGATGAGGATAATAATTGAATTTCTCTTCAACACCTCAAAATAATACCAAGTATAATATGTATATTATTCAAGTATTGAAATTTTCATTATCACACATTTCAGTGGGAAAAGACTGGGGAGGATATACAGGGGTGGATTAAGGGGGTGCATCCAGCTCATATTTCCGCCTAACTGGAAGTGGGCGCTGGCCGTTGAGCCTGTGGCACTTTCTTATTGATTTTGCACAAAAGCAAAAAAAAAAAAGCGAACAAACCCTTCTATTACTTAGATATCATTTTTCATGCTGAACATACCAAATTTGCTTCTAAAAAGGTAGTTTAACCAAATAAAAAAATAAGCCCCATTTTTCTTTTTTTTTTTCAAAAATCTGGAGGAGAAACATAAAATCTATTTTACTTGGTCTTTTGTCAGAAACATATATTTGGTAAAATTTAGTGTGTTTTGCAGGGAAATATATAATGCTTTTTATCATGTTTATATTGAATATAAATTCTAATACTCCTACTCCCAATTCATTGGCTATGGTGAATAACCGTTGCAATTTAAAGTTATATCGATACGAATCAAAAAATGATTAAAAAAAGTAAAAAGCTTGGAGCATTTCTTGGATGAGAAATATGAAATCTATTTTTTACTTGGCCTCATGTCAGAAACCTATATTTGACAAAAATGAGTATGTTTTAATGAGAAAATAGGTGATGGCTCACCCCGAAAGGGGGGACTTTGCAGATGATATCAATTTTGATTTTATCATTTTTGTTGTTGTTGCAGCATTTATTAAGCTTTAAAATTACACCTTCCTTGTTGAAATTGATCAGGCAATCAAATTTTACAACAGAAAATCTGCTGGAAAATCTTATTATTTTCTTTATTTTTTGCTGCCTATTTTCACCTGTTTCTTGAAAAGTGTTCTGTCGCACATTGAATATACTGACAATTCCAAATTCATTGGTTAGGTTGATAACCATTGCAATGCAAATTTATATCGATATGAAACCAAAAATGGAAAAAAAAAAGTAAAAAGCTGGAAGCATTTCTTTCTTTATCTGCCAGGATTCATCAGGTGTAGAGCCATTGATTTGTGAGTCATAAATAGACTTAGGAAACAAAACGTTATCAGATGCAGAGGGTTTTTTAGCCTCACTGATGTGATAAGTGATATATTTTTCACAAATTTAAAATGTGAACTTGTATTATCCTGGAAGGGGAATAGGGGGACAATGCTATTACGATTCAGAGGTTTTTTTAGCCTCACTGATGTGATTTGATATATTTTTCACAAATTTAAAATGTGAACTTGTATTATCCTGGAAGGGAAACGGGGGAACAATGCGATTACAATTCAGAGGTTTTTGTGAGCCTTACTGGTATGATTTGGTGTATTTTTCACAAATTTGATTTACAGATTTTAAAGCAGACGTAGGGTTGTATAGTAAACATGGGGTGTAAAATTAGACTTGTAACTATCTTATGAGGCATCTTTTTTGAAAACAAATTGTACTTTGAAGGGTCTTCTTTTAAAAATTGTTCAGAGTTAGACTTTTTTTTTTTCAAATCTTGGGAAAACATAACATGTGGCACATATTTGTTTAAAAAATGTGAATGTTGCATAAATTCAACTCTTACACTCCGACAAGCTGCTCACAGCGGCTCGTAAAAGCGTGCACGAATTTCCCGGAATTTCTACTTTGACGCATTTTTTCAAATAGCTCTAAAATAACCTACAAGCCCAAAATCAAAAACATTTGCCAGCAAGCAGTTGAAACAAAGAGATATCTAAGGTCATCATTTTTATTAGCAAAAGAAAAACACACAAACCTGGGCGCACTACAATTATTGTATGCTATCATAAAGTTAGGTCTCTGTGAGCCGCTCACTGATGTGATTTGATGTATTTTTCACAAATTTAAAATGTAACATGTACTATCCTATCGGAGGGTTTTGAGCCTTACTGTATGATTCGATGTATTTTTCACAAATTTGATTTACAGATTTAAAAACAGACGCAGGGTTGTGTAGTAAACATGGGGTATGAAATTAGACTCATAACTATCTTATGAGGCATCTTTTTTGGAAACGAATTGTACTTTGATGGGTCTTCTTTTTGAAATTTGGGCAGATTTAGACTTTTTTGTTTTCAAATCTTGGGAAAACATAACATGTGGCACACAACATGTGGCACATATTTGTTTTAAAAAGCAGATGTAGGGTTGTGTAGTAAACATGGGGTGTGAAATTAGACTTGTAACTATCTTATGATGCATCTTTTTTTGCAAACAAATTGTACTTTGAAGGGTCTTCTATTAAAAAATTGTTCAGATTTAGACTTTTTTGTTTTCAAATCTTAGGAAAACATAACATGTGGCACATATTTGTTTAAAAAATGTGATTGTTGCATAAATTCAACTCTTTCACTCTGGCAAGCTGCTCACAGTGGCTCGTAAGAGCATGCGCGATTTCCCGGAATTTCTACTTTGACGCATTTTTTCAAATAGCTCTAAAAAAACCTACAAGCCCAAAATCGAAAAATTTGCCAGCAAGCAGTCGAAACAAAGAGATATCTAGCGACATCATTTTTATTAGCAAAAAAAAAATCCCTGGCGCACTACAATTATAATGCTATCATAGAACAAGGTCTCTGTGAGCCGCTCAGAGCGACTTTCTGGTGAAATAGGATGGATGGTGAAAATTTTATTCCAGAGTGAAAGAGTTAAGTCCAAATTTCTAGTTGAGTGATTTTGTAGATGGATAGGTCGGATTTGTGTTCCCTTTTCAAGTTAGTTTTGATGGAATTAGCGCAAAAATAAATGCACTGCGAAAAATGATGTGTATTTGTTGCAAAGCATATTCCACAGTCGGCCAATGTTCACGTTCGAAGAAATAAAAATGCGCGAAATAGTTAAAAATTGACTTGCGTGAAAATATTGGCGTTTACAGTACCTCTAAATGTTTCCATTTAGAAATTACCACATTGTCCCAACCAAAGCTGAATTCTACTCAAAACATAGAAGGGGAAAAAAATCCAGAATTTAGCATATTTGTGACAAATCAGGGTGATTTTAATTGACATTAATAAATTTCTTCATAAAGAGGACTTTATTAAGAGAGTTAAGTGTTATTTTAAGATTCAGCAGCTGGCATTAGATACAGTATTCTGTGGTTTGGTATTTTGTTAAGCTTAGATATTTAGGTTTTGAAATTAAAAATGAAAAATATTATGATTTTAAAAATAGAGTAGGACTGGGGTACCCAAAAAACCCCCAATTGGTTGATATGTGTCGCATGTTTTTTTAAACATTGTGCCTTACTGAGCAGATTTTTGTTTAAAAATAGGGTCTTAGGAACTGATTTTATCTGAATAATATACTTATTTTTCCCATAGAAATGTGACTGTTAGAGATGAAAATAGGCAGAAAAGGCTTGAATTTGAAATTGAGATTCTTTAAAATTGAGGTAACATTGAAGTCAAGTATAATGTTGCAGGCATAGTGTGACCACAGTTTTTCAAAACATCCCCTGAATTTTTCCGCTACACCCTAAATGGGGATTTTACCGATACTGTTTTCACCTATTTCTTGAAAATTGCTGTTTTTGATATGCTAAATGGTGTCACCTGATTCACCCTTCAATCCTCAAAAACAACCCTAATTGACCTTTTTCTTGGTCCCTATCACCAAATTTTGAAAAGGGTGGACATAAAACACATAATTTATTTTACTTGGCCTAAAATTTAGCTTTACAGTATGGTAACACACAGTTTAAATTTAGCTTTACAGTTACAGTTTTTGAGTAGATTAAGAGAAGGGGCAAAAATGTAAGGAAAAAGAAAAGGAATAGAGAAAGAAGAATGTAGGCACATGTTGAATAGCATTTTAGCTAAAAGAGGAAATGAAAAAAGAAAGAGAGAGAAAAGGGTAAAATTGCTAGAGGTGTGTCATTATATTTGTTGCTTCTTCTCCAGTCAAGCACCTCCGTTAATCCTCTTTATCTTTAATAACTGTCTTTTTTTATTCACGTTAACTGATGCAATGTTAGAAATCTCGATTTCTCGAGGCACATTTCGTTTATCTTTGTGAAGGAGAGCAACAATTTTTGACAGTTTGAAGCTGACGAGATGACACAAATCACATCATCCAGCCCAAATAATCTAATTGTGGGAATTAAGAGAAATTTAAGGATGATTCAAGATATTTGAGAGGGAAGGGGAGAGTCAAAGTCATTACTGACAATTATAGCCATGATGAAGAAAATGGGATCTTGGGTGGTAAGCATGGCCGGCTTAACCCTTTCGATCCGATAGAATGCCTGAGTGTTTCCAAAGGAGCTTAAAAGAGAACGCTCAGACATTCCAATTCGCATTAAGTGTAAATGTATTCAGTATGGGCTACACTTATATTGCAATTTAAGTTTGAAAGGGTTTTTAAAAACACTGCTCCTATTCCTCAAATTGCTTATCACAGAGATGCCACTTTTCAGGTTTTAACCTGAAATCAGGTTTTTAGAAGCTCAAACCATGATTTCAGGTTTTTTGTGATCTCAAATTTACATATTTTCATATATTTTCGGCCCTTTTTGGAGTATCTTTCAAGAATTGATGGCTTTTTCAGGTTTTTTTCAATGAAAGCAGAGGCATCTCTGTTATCAAATATTGTTCGAGTCATTGTGCTCCAACTTATTAGGGATCACTTCAAAACTCAACCGGCGGTTGACTGCCCGGAACCGCCGGTTCTGACCATGCTATTGTTGTGAACAATGGCAACCACCCAGAACAGCCGGTTCCGGGTGGTCAGCCGCCGGTTGAGTTTTGAAGCTGCCCCGAAATTGCACTGAAGAAGGGCAAATGATTCATCAGATTAAAGGTGTAGGTTCCCATTTTTGCATGTGTGTAATTTAGTTTAAACTAATTGACCTTGACCTCTGGAATGCATATTGTTGAATTTAAACCTCAGCTTGCTTCTTGTTTTCTCTTGAGAGGCAAAAGAAAGTATGAAACCCCGGGGATGAGGCTGTTATGAAAATACAAAAGAAATAGAAAATAGGTATACCAATAATTTTATATTTTATGCTATATCTCCAAAAGTATAAAGAATTTGGAGGTGAAATTTTGGATTTAGAATCAGAAAAATATGGTCTTTGATATGGTATCAAAAAATATACTACTTTCGGTTGAGCCCAGGGGGATGAGAATGTGATCGGAACCTACACCTTTAATGTATATACAGGTAGATTCAACAACTATGATGGACTGTGAAAACAAAAAATATTGGTAATGACTTGGTTACAGCAATATATTTGTGTCTCCCCCTCCCCCCTGGTGTGTGATTTAATCAAAGATCCCAGTGAATTGCTTTTGGCAATATCTTCTTTCAATCTGATTTCTTCACTGAGTAGTAGTAGGATCAGAGGGGTGGGGTACTAACGTATATCCATGTTAATCCCTTGAGTACTCATTCGCATACAAGAGCAATTTTGATTGGTCAGTAATATGAAATACTCAGTTATTTAGCCAATTACAATTAAGTTTGATTCAATTAATTTTAGAAATGTCTTTTGACCAATTAGCATCAACTTAAGATAGGGTGAAAGTGAATAACAAATTCTGAAACCATTAAGCATTTTTCTTTACCAATATGCACCCAACATTTTGTGTCCATTTTGTCAAAATTTAACACACTTTAGATTTATTTTTATTTATTTATCTATTTATTCAACATATTTCAAGAGGGTAACCTGCTCAACAGGGTTGATTTTCAACAAATCCGAGTTTCGTTTCCATACTTGACATTCATTGTAAAATATAAAATTATCATAGTAAAAATACAAATTCAAAAAATATACATAAAGAAATGATTTTGAGAAAAGTGTTTCCCTAGATATAAAAAAACACCATATCTTGAAAAGTTGGCAATTCAATTTAGTTGAACTCGACTCAACTCAATTCATATTCATATTCATATTCATTTATTTATTTTCCATCAAACAAACATAAAAAACAAAACAAAAGATGAACAACAAGAGATGGAGGAGGCACAACGATAAGCAAAAGCCTGTAAATTGTTGTGCCCCCTGACATTAAAAACAAAAAAAAACACCAAAAAAATTACTTTACAAACAAAAACAAATATCAAGCAAAGAAAAACTGCTATAATTCCCCCAAGGCACTCACATACCTCACACACCACACGCACACACACCAACAGAAACAATGTCAAAAGCGAAAATACTGAGAAACGTGGAAGATATGAGTTTACAGACCAAAGCTGCAATTCTACGCAAAAGGAATGGATAAACACTTAAAATTAACAGTGTCATTTATCTTTAAAGCATTGTGGAATAATAAAGACGAGCAAAGTGTTACTGAAAATAAAGATTTTGCTTGAATTTGAAAATACCGACAATTTATTTCAGTAAAGGCTTTTCAATTTCAACTTGAATTGTCCAATGTTTTGAACAGTCTTTACGTTTTTTGGCAGATCGTTCCATATTTTTGGTCCAACTTTATAAATATTTGTTGATTTTTGCATTGATATTTTGAAATCATCCCTGTTCCTTGTATTATAGTTATGGTTTTCACTATGAGTTGTAAATATATTTTCGAA
>JXSR01S049180.1:1754-11844 GCA_000969725.1 Ophiothrix spiculata
TGACTCTCATGAGGAGTCATGATGGCTCTCATAAGAGTCAATGTGACTCCCCATGAGAGTCATTGATGCTGGACTCTGGAAAAGAGTCGAGCTGACTGCTGGACTCACTTTTGGGAGTAACCTTGACTCCCTTTTGGCTTACACGATAATTGTATTATGTACCTGTCATTTGGGACACCTTTTCTCAGGTTTTGATAAAGTTATCATCTGCAGTGCCCAATATGTCTAAAATGGTTGTTTTGGGGATAACTCTTAATTTGAGTAAAATTGGTGCTTTTCTATTGAAATTGGGTGGGTTTTTGAGACAAAACTAGGGAAAAAAAGAACAAGGCATACAGTCTCATTTAATATCAAACACCATCATATAATAAGATGACTCAGTCTTAAGCTTGAGGAAATCTGACCGTCAAACAAGTGACATACTCACAAAAAATAACATCGGACAGCAGAAAGGCAGACACTTTACACCATTTTTTTACCACGGAAGTGACAGCATCCTGCATATATAAAGATCAAGAGTCATCAAAGCTACCACAGTACATAGAGTTTCTTGCCTATGGTCCTTTCATAGCTATTTTCTTTAGCAAAGATCAAATCTGTGTACTGAAGGATACTTGCAATCAGGTGGACTGCATTCTCAGCTTAGATACCACAGGGGAAAAATACAATATGTCCAAATGAGTCCAAGAAGGTTTTCTTAAATAAGCACCTGTATTATCAGGAGAATCGGCCTTGTCCATTGCGAAGATGCTCCCATCTAGCCATTTGATGCCTACCAACCTTAAGACAAAAGCACCTAACAGGTTTTCTTTTCAAAGCTAAATAACATGACTCAGTCTGAGCTTGATTGAAGAAATCTAACTACCTGTCAAACCAGCGATATCATGCTATTATAACAGCTATTACCCTTGAACAGGTTGATTCAGTTGTTGAATGTTTCCAATACATTGTTGATCACATTGATAAGAGTTCATTGGAATGATCCACAACCACCTGCTGCCACAACTGTTGTAGAACACCCACCAGAGACAGGATGTGCATATTTCAAACCACATGGTTCATGAGATGCAAAGATATTCTTGCAATGAGAATGTTGGCCCAAGGTCTAACAAAATGCCGAAAGAAATTTGTTGATGCCTCAAAATCTGGCATGACATTTATTTAAATTTCCTGTGCGTTGACCCTATTAATGGACATTGCTATGGATGGATCTCCATTCTCCTCAGCTTTTCTATCCATACAGGAACCACCATCTGAAGATAACAACTATATCTTGAATCTGACCATCATGACAATGCTTCTCTTTCTAGCCCTATGCAATCCTTCAGAATATTCTTGAGTTTTGCTTAGTACAAAAAGGGTCATGGTGTCCTTAAACATTCTCTGCTTTATTTGTCTTTCAGTCATAAGAAGATGCACCACTTCCACCAAACAAGAAAATGCGTACAACAACTAGTACTACAACCACTACTAGTACTGAAAACTTATTTTATTACTAGTTTAGGTAAGTTCAATACTTTATTTCAAAATATAACAAAACTGATTCATTTATCATATACATTGTGAAAAAGGAACTTAGTGCAATATCATATATAAACCATTTAGTAATTTTGTAAAAGGAAAAAAAAAAACCGTTTGTGTTTTAATATCCTTACTTATTGATTTTTTTTACTTCTAATTTCTTTGATAAACAATAAAATAATTCCTTTAAAGAATTGAAATACCCTTAAATATGTTCACATTTAAGTGTATGTTAACAATAAACCAACCTAAAACTCAACACAAATTTTTTGAGTTCTATTATTTTGCATGCACAACAAAGCTTGCCATCATAACAATTGACGATTTCCACATGAGCAGAGCCGAGTAAAAAACTATAATCGGCCAAAGACTTTGCTAGTTGCCTAGTAAATACCCTTGATCTGGGACTACAAATACTATTAGTATTTGTAGTCCCAGCCTTGATGTACCTGCAGTAAACACACAAGAAATCAGCCGCATGTATAGGTATATAAATCTGCAGAGTGACAAAGGTACTGCAACTATAATTGGAGATATAAGTGTTGAGGGTATAGGAGATTATGGATACGGCTGCATCAGAGCATACACTGACAGCATCAGTTTTTGCCTCAGGATTTGGTAAATAATAGTGCACATGTCTTGAATAGGCAAGTAAAATCATGTGCAGTATATGATAATCCAGGGCGTCTATTGCAATCTATGTCATTGTCAACTTGTGGGCTGGTAGATGAATTCAATACAAAATTAAAACAAATGTCTGATTACCAGAATTTATTTATGCTGAATAACAGTTCAGTTCATATTTATTTATTTCCATATTCATCATATAATAACAAAACATTACTCTTACTATATAAACATACAACATGCCCAATATTTGGAGACAATTGTGGCTCATGTAGCAGACTGGACAGGGTGGTATTACACAAAGAAACCCATAGCCCAGTCTTACATTCCACCCAGGTATAATCAGGTGTTGCTGTCAACTTGTTGGCTGCTAGATCATGAGATGAGTTTACTACAAAAAATACAACAAAAATCTGATTAAAAGAATTTATTTCAAAAAATGTTGAATACCATGCCCATGATTCAATACATTTGTGGCTCCTTACATAGCAGACTGGCCAGGGTGGTATCCAGTCTCACCTTCCGACCACAATTATATCACACCAAGGCCCTTTTCATGTTTACTTGAACATCATGGAAGATTCCCATTATGCTTTGCCATTTGATACACCTCTGTTCAAAATTGGTAACAAGGATTTTCCTCCAAATAAGCCAAAGCTTTTTCGTTGTAAAATACTGCTAGCGACTACATTTCTTGGTATGGAAGAAAAATTGCAGTTAGGTATCGAGAACATTGTAAGGATCTTGAATACATCTGCTTATACAACTTACTTGAAGACGTCCTTCCCCTTGTCACTTTACATTACCCTGCCATCTTTAAGTCTGGGAATATGGAAATTTACAGGGTGACAATGCGACATCTTGCCCTGATTTTAATCATTTGCAGACGTCATCATTATGACACGGCAACAATGTCCTACCCGCAATGTACAAAAAACCAACCGCATGCATAGGTGGGAGTAACTATTGGAGGTGCAAGTGTCCAAGTATATAGGAGATTATGGTTACGGCTGTATCAGAGCATACACTGACAGCATATCAGTTTTTACAACAGACATGTATCAGAGGAGATATTCTTAATATGTTGCTGATTGAAAGTCACTTATTTGTAAATTTGTAAATCTATGTTGTTATCAACTTGTGGGCTGGTAGATGAATTATTACAAAATTAAAACAAATATCTGGTTACGAGAATTTATTTCAAGAAATGCTGAATAACATGTCCAATTGTCCATGATACAATATTTGCAGAAAATTGTGGCTCCATATATGAAGCAGACTGGCAAGAGTAGTATTACACAAAGAAACCCATAGCCCAGTCTCACATTCCATATTCAGTTATACCACACTAAAGATTTTACTTGACCATTGTGGAAAATCACATTATGCCTAGCCTTTGGCATTTTTATACACCTCTCTGTGAAATTATCTTTAAACATTCCCGTAAACAACATTCTGGACACCATTAGGACATCTTTCACATCTCGTGATGATTGAAATACACTTCTGAAAAAAAAAACCCTTCTATGAGCTTATTGATTTAAGGATAATTCTAAACATCAAAAAGACGTTAAACACTACATTTCAGCATTATAAAGACAATGGTACGTCTGTTCACTTTTTACATGCATGTGCACAAATTGAAGTCAGAAAAATATGACCCAATTTTAATCTATAAACCACAAGGACTATAACCATATCATTATCACCTGGTTTACAACAAAATGATTTCATGCTTGCCATAACGACGAGGGAACAAGCAGATGCCTTTACAGAATTCTCCAACACCATAATTTGTATAGACTCAACCCACAAAACTAATTCTTATCACTACAAATTGATAACAATAATGGTATCAGATCAACTTGGTAGGGGATACCACATCGTTTTGTATATCATCATCTGAATCTGCCGAGGCTCTTAAAAGTTTGTTTCAAAGGATAAAAGATAGGTGTCCACAAGCAATTGTAACTACTTTAATGACTGACGATGATTGTGCAGCAATCAAAGCAGCTAGAGCTATATTTGCAAGATGATAAAATAACTTAAGTTTAAATGATGGCAATGATGTCATCCTTGATACCTGCATGGCAGTAGAACGGGAATGGCTTAAACTTCAACACGCATCACTTTGAGATTGGCACATCAGGCCAAATATATCTACCATAACATTGACAAAATACGAAAGAGTTATATAAAATAATCAAATTACAAATCAGAAATGGCCAATGGAACACTAGTGTGTGAGTTAGTAGGGCTGTTCGTATTGAATAAGCTTCAGAACGAATTAGATGCCGAAAGTATTGGTTTGTACCGAGATGACGGATTGGCAGCATTAAGGAACAATTCCGGAGGCCAAGCTGATAGAAAACAGAAGGAAATAATTATTAGTATATTCAAATCACTTAATTTGAAGATAACCGTGCAAACTAATTTGAAATCTGTGAATTATCTTGACGTTACAATGAACCTCACAAAGGGGACATATCAGCCATACAGGAAACCGGACAATATACCAGTTTACATCAATGTCAACTCTAACCACCCGCCACAAATTATTAAGCATATACTACATGCAATAGAAAAGAAGATCAACAGCTAATCATCAAACCAGAAAATATTCGAGAGCACCGTGCCGATATACAACCAAGCATTAAAAGCAAGTGGGTATAATGAAACGATACATTTCAACAAGAAAACCAAAAATGAAGCAAGAAAGAAAAGGAGCAGGAGAAGAATCATTTTATGGTTCAACACCCCTTTTAGCAAGGACATTAAAACCAATGTTGGAGGAACTTTTAATATAAGCTCTTGACCAAGCAGAGTAAAGGCAAGTTGTCCCCTACGTGGAGAATGCTTGGAGAAGGCCATCGTATACAAGGTAACAATAACCCAAAACGACAATGCTAAACATCAAGAAGACGTTAAACACAACATTTCACCATCATACAGACAATGGTATGTCTATTCATTTACATGTGCAAAAAAAAAAATCAATTTCTATGAGCTCATTGATTGAAAGAATTCTAAACATCAAGAACATGTTAAACACTACATTTCAGCATCATAAAGACAATGGTATTTCTGTTCATTAAAAACTGCAGTCAGAAAAATATGACCCAATTTTAATCTATTAACCGCATGACTATAAACATATCATTATCACCTGGTTCACAACAAAATGATTTCATGCTTGCCATTATGACAAGGGAACAAGCAGATGCCTTTACAGAATTTTCCAACACCATCGTTAGTATAGACTCAACCCACAAAACTAATTCTTACCGCTACAATTGATAACGATAATGGTACAAGATCAATTTGGTAGGGGATACCACATCGTTTTGTATATCATCATCTGAATCTGCAGAGGCTCCTAAAATTTTGTTTCAAAGGATAAAAGATAGGTGTCAACAAGCAATTGTAAATACTTTAATGACCGACGATGATTGTGCAGCAATCAAAGCAGCAAGAGCTATATTTGGCAGTGCGAAATGAAATCGGGGTGAGATCTCGAACCTTGTCACATACTGTCTTCCAGATGAAAAACTTAAGTTTAGATGATGGTGATGATGTCATCCTTGAAACCTGCATGGCAGTAGAGCAGGAATGGTTTATATATACTTCAACACGCATCACTTCAAAATTGGCATCAGGCCAAATATATCTACAATAACATTGACAAAATATAAAAGAGATAGAATTAATGGCATGTACCCTGCAAGGCAGCTTGAAATCAGCCAATCCATGTCAATTACTGCGTTATATAGAGAGACCACAATTCGACTACCCATTGGCAACAAACTTGGAATATTCACGACGCAATAAACTACATAGATTCTATCAATTTATGTAAGGGTATTCCAGGGCTAACATACAAACATGTGAAAAAATCAAATTACAACAAGAGGCTCTAACCAAAGTTGATGAACAATCAGAAGTGAAATCTTGGGTTGGAAAACATGCACATGTCAGTCATGAACACTATGTGAAAAATATTGTGAAACTTCAGCAAAATTGTTGGAATCATGGAACAAGCCAAGAGAAATTAAACTACGAGCGGCACCAATTTATGATATCAACTTCGAGTGACACCAACATGGGAAAAAATAGATAAAACGATGCCTTCAGGGTTCTCACCCAGACGTGTACCATTTTGATCAAGTATGCCAATTAGACAAGGATGCAGCATCATGCTTTCTGAGTGACATAGCAGAGTGGAGCCACAAACGTAAAATTAAACATGAGAAGGAGCTACTTTTAAACACTATCACAGACAAAAACAACCCTGTGATCTGTATGGTTGATCCCTATGGTATCACTTCTTTCTTTTTTTTTTTTTGTCTTACGCATTATATGTTTGATTTTATCTATTTACAGATAGCATACAATCAAGGAAAACGATCTAGGGATGTGCAAACCCTAATCCCTGTGAAATATGTATCTTCCATCAAGTTGATGATTTCTCTTAGGACTTATGCAGTGGTTGGGGATGGCAATCCCTATCTATTTGCTACAGGTCTAGGGGAGAAGGATATCCGCAAGGATCAAAAGAACTTGAATGTGTTGTAAGAGCAACACCCAGATTGCAGAGACCCGAATTGCTAACTGCAACAAAAATAAGACATAAAAAGAGTTCAGACTTTGCCTAAGTAGCTCACACCATTGAAGAAGTCAACCTCTTCTATAAACACATGGCCATGACCCAAAGATATCTAGAGACGTTTATCAATGCCCAAGGGCAGTTAGAACTGTCCAACATGTGGGGCGAATACTAGAAAATATGGAAGCAGATGAAGGTAATTATATTGAGAGTATATACGTGAGACAGAGTAACAAAAATCCATTTCTATGAGCTCATTGATTGAAAGACGATTCTAAACATCAAGAAGACTACACTACACTTTAGCATCATAAAGAGAATGGTATGTCTGTTCATTTACATGTGCAAAAATTGAAGTTCGAAAAATATGACCCAATTTAAATCTATAAACCACAAAGACTATTAAACATATCATTATCACCTGGTTTACAACAAAATGATTTCATGCTTGCCATAATGACAAGGGAACAAGCAGATGCTTTTACAGAATTCTCCAACACCATCAGTTGTATAGACTCAACCCACAAAACTAATTCTTACCGCTACAAATTGATACCGTAACAATAATGGTACAAGATCAATTTGGTAGGGGATACCACATCATTTTGTATATCATCATCTGAATCTGCTGAGGCTCTTAAAATTTAGTTTCAAAGGATAAAAGATAGGTGTCCACAAGCAACTGTAAATACTTTAATGACCGATGATGATTGTGCAGCAATCAAAGCAGCATAGCAGATACCTCTACAGTGAAAGAAATACATACAGAGTTCAGATGCATCGCAAACAAACTAGATATTATTGACAGGATAGATAGCACCGCTGAAAAGCAAGCATTTATTACATTAAAAGATCATAAGGACAACTTCGAAAACACCCCAAAATGCCAGACTCATTCACCCAACTAAAACAGAAATCAGCAAGGTAAGCAAGTGCATGTTAATCCGTACAAACTCAGAAATCCGTAAAAAAACTTGTGTCAATCAATGGAGAAACACACAATCAGTGACAGACTGGTTTGATAAACTGAAAAGCAAAAAAAAGCTTACTTTTATGGTATTGATGTTGTTGATTACTACCCATCCATATCTCACGAACTGTAAACGGATACGCTTTAATGGGCCCGATAATATGTTGCAATTACAAAATTGGAATTTGACACAATCTTACATGGGAGAAAATCCTTGCTCTACGATTCAGAAGGTAACCCTTGGATTAAAAGAAATACTAACAATGCATTTGATGTACCAATGGGGGCATACGACGGCGCCGAAATATGCCGTTAGTAGGGCTGTTCGTATTGAATTAGCTTCAGAACACATTAGATGCCAAAAGCATCGGTTTGTACCCAGATGACGGATTGGCAGTATTAAGAAACAATTCCGGAGGCCAAGCTGATAGAAAACTGAAGCAAATTATTAGTATATTCAAATCACTTAATTTGAAGATAACTAGGCAAACAAATTTGAAATCTGTGAATTATCTTGACGTTACAATGAACCTAACAACGGGATATATACAGGAAACCGGACAATATACTAGTTTACATCAATGTCGACATGTCTATGTAGGTCAGGTTAAGGAATGTTACAACATGCTTCAAGACAGTAAGAGGAGGCTGATTACAGTCACTTGATTTGCAAATTTGTAAATCAATGTTATTGTCAACTTGTGGACTGGTAGATGAATTCAATACAAAATTAAAACAGATATCTGATTATGAGAATTTATGTAACATAAATGGTACGTCTGTTCATTTACATCACATTATGCTTTGCCATTTTTATACACCTCTCTGTGAAATTATCTTTAAACATAACATTCCTGTAAACAACATTCTGGACACCGTCCAGACATCTTTCATATCTGGTGATAGGAATACACTTCTGAAAACAAATCCACTTCTATGAGCTCATTGATTGAAAGACAATTCTTAACATCAAGACGTTAAACACAACATTTCAGCTTCATAAAGACAATGCTACATGTGCAAAAACTGAAGTCAGAAAAATATGACCCAATTTTAATCTAAACCACAAGGACTATTAAACAATAAACAATATCAGCATTAGTTGGAATATGCAAGATGATGAATAACTTTAGTTTAGATGATGGCAATGATCATAGGCGGCGGAAGCGGGGTGGAGGTGGGTGGGGTTACGGGGGCTTAAACTTCACGAACACTTCAAAAAATAAAGAAGAAAGAAAAAAAAGGAAAGGAAATTGAAATTTTCCCTTTGTTTTGATAGTTTAAATATGAAAAACCAAAACAAATCATTTTTGCGTAAATTTCAAGATTTTTTTACAATTTGTAGCTGAAAGTAGCCGATTTGACCCATTTTTTTTGTTGTGCGCATTACAAAATATCATAATTTTCCTCAGACCATTTTTGTTCAAAAAAAATTTGTTTAAAAAAATAGCCGTCCCCCTTAAAATTTTAACCTTCCGCCACCACTGGCAATGTCATCCTTGATACCTGCATGACAGTAGAGCAGGAATGACTTAGACTTCAACACGCATCACTTTGAGATTGGCATATCAGGCCAAATATAAAATTAATGACATGTGCCCTGCAAGGCAGCTTTAAATCAGCCAATCCATGTCAATTACTGCATCATAAAGAGAGACCACAATTGGACTACACAATGGCAATATACTTCGAACATTAAAACAATTGCTCAACGCAATAAACTACATAGATTCTATCAATTTATGCAAGGGTATTTAAGGGCTAACGTACAAAAATGTAAAAAAATCAAATTACAAATCAGAAATTGTCAATGAAACACAAGTGTACAGTGGTGAATCATGTAGCTACATCATTCAGAACGATGTATGATGCGACCCTTGTAGTAGACTGTATGGCAACCTACGTGCTAGCTTTTCCAGGAAGTGAGAGATGACATCAAATGAGTCAGGTGTAATGAAGAAGAAAATCAGGACATTAAAGCAAACTTACAATACTACATGGATCAGAAAAGGTTGTATGATGCGACCCTTGTTGTAGGCTGTATGGCAACCTACATGCTAGCTTTTCCAGGAAGTGAGAGATGACATCAAATGAGTCAGGTGTAATGAAGAAGAAAATCAGGACATTAAAGCAAACTTAAAATACTACATGGATCAGCAAAGGTTGTATGATGCGACCCTTGTTGTAGGCTGTATGGCAACCTACGTGCTAACTTTTCCAGGAAGTGAGAGATGACATCAAATGAGTCAGGTGTGATGAAGAAGAAAATCAGGACATTAAAGCAAACTTAAAATACTACATGGATCACCAAAGGTTGTATGATGCGACCTTGTTGTAGGCTGTATGGCAACCTACGTACTAGCCTTTCC
>JXSR01S049180.1:15436-26827 GCA_000969725.1 Ophiothrix spiculata
ACAAAGTGCTTGAAGTTAATAATAGTATACATTTCCAGAAAGAAATTTTCACAAGGAACATGATGGGGATGTTGACCAAAAATGACATTTTTTTTTGAGAAAATCCCTTTTGGGACATCAATTCAGAGAAAATCAGTTCCATATACCCAATTTTGACAAAAATTCAGTTCCGCAAGACCCTAAGTTGGATAACCTGTGCAGCACATACCGTTCAAAATTATTTGAGTACCCCTCCCCGGACCCTCACTGTACAACAATGTAACATATTGACGTATAGATAATAGATAAGTCTGTAACAAACAGGATTCTCCCCTTTTTATTGTTTAGAAATAGTGAGTTTTGGAAAAATCCATGCAGGGGACTAACTGAGTTTTGAAAAAAAAAGGTAAATTCTCGTGTTTGAGGAATGGCGACTGATTGTTTTTTTTGAGAATTTGCATAGTTGGTATGTTAGTGCTCATGATGAACACCATTCCTATGTGCTTGGTTTCATTTCGACCAAAAGTAGACTAAGTGAGTTTTGGAAAAACACTCTTCAATTGGACTAAATGGTAGTCAAATTATTAATGTACTAGTGGTAATTGGACTGAATGACATTGGACTAAACAGTATTCAAAATTTTATTGGACCAAGTGGTCATTGGACTAAATCACAATGGACTAAACATTTATCAAAAATTTATTGGACCAGGTGGTCATTGAACTAAATAACAATCGACCAAATGGTATTCAAAATTTTATTGGACCCAGTGGTCATTGGACTAAATGATGTTGGACTACCAAATGGTATTCAAAATTTTATTGGACCCAGTGGTCATTGGACTAAATGATGTTGGACTAAATGATAATCAAATTTTTATTGGACCAAGTGGTGATGGACTAAATGGGTTTTGGACCACCCGGCCAATGGACTAATAGGTTATTGGACCTAGTGAGTTTGGACCAAATGACATTGGACTAAGTGGTGTTGGACTAAATGGGTTTGGACTAAGTGGCGTACAACCATACACTTCTGAAAGAATCCATTTCTATGAGCTAATTGATTGAAAGACAATTCTAAACATCAAGAAGACGTTAAACACTACATTTCAGCATCAAGACTATTGTACGTCTGTTCATTTACATGACCCAATTTTAATCTATAAACCATAAGGACTATTAACATATCATTATCACCTGGTTTACAGCAAAATGATTTCATGTTTGCCATAATGACAAGGGAACAACCAGATGGCTTTACAGAATTCTCCAACACAACCGTTTGCATAGACTCAACAAGTGTACAGAGATGAATCATGTAGCTACATCATTCAGAACGATGTATGATGCGACCCTTGTAGTAGGCTGTATGGCAACCTACGTGTAGGCTGTAAGGAAACCTACGTGTTAGCCTTTCCAGAAGTGAGAGATAACATCAAAAGAGTCAGGTGTGATAAAGAAGAAAATCAGGACATTAAAAGCAAACTTAAAACACTACAAGGAAAAGAAAATGATATCATTATCACCAAAAGATAACAGCGACTTGGAGGATATTTTTAAAGACCACAAGATGCAAAAAATTGTTGAATGTTCAACGTGTGTCGTAAAAGGCAGACAAAACAGATGGGATCCTGAGTAAGTGATTGTTAAATTTAATTATAGAAAATATATACCATTTGTCAAAATGATTGACTGTCTTGAGAAACTCCAGACAACAAGTCTTCCCAATAGTTCTTAAACCTCTTTGGGAGTTGTTTGTCATTAAGGAAGAGCTCCAGCGATGAATCTTCCCAAGAGGTAACGATGGAGAAGAACCTGATCCCAGTGGAAAGAGAAGACACCCAAAGATACAACCAAAGTTACCAACAAACAGAGAAGGCCAGCAAAGAGATGAAATGCAAGGAGTACAGACAGACAAAGAAGATGAGAGCCAGTCATATAATTACTATCAAGATTGAAGGAGGAGGGTCATGATAAGCCGAGATGACACAGGAAAGAGAAACTGGATAATCAAAATAAGAAGTGATGATAGCAAGGTGAAATTCTACACCTATACTTTTCACAATTTCTTATTCATTCATGTTCTAACATCGCACAGGCATGTTCCAAGTCAATTTGAAGAATTTATTCTAGTTTTATTACATTTTCATTTAAATTCATCATACAGGATACAAATTTAACATTCATATATCTACAGCATGCTGTATTTCAGGCCTTGCTTTTTAAGGGGCGCTGGCGCGATTGCGCTCCTTCGCGCTCCTAAACATTGTCCAAGGTGCGCGAATGACCGCGCACCTCAAAACTGCAAGTGTGAGTCGGTAAATTTTCACTGCAATGATAACAGTCATGACAGTCAAAGCTTCCTAAATAAACATACCAGTAAACAACATCCATGTCATGAATCACTTAGTCATTTTGTGTCTCTTGAAAGTCCTTGAAGAACAGTTTATTTTAATCTAGTGAACGGTCGCCGTTCGGTCTGTTTTATTTATTTTCTACATGAATGATAAATCCAATGCATTGCTTACGATCGCCGGCTGATCGAAACAACCATATTACGAACAATAATACGGTAGTTGCAATTGGTCGGTACGCATGCATATCATTATCATGAGCCAATTGCATTGAATGTTTTAAAAAAATAACCGCTGTCAATCACTGACGACAGGGTATGTGCATTAAATATTCATGAGTAAGTTTAGCGTGGCGTTGTGATTTTCATCATGGCGCAGCAGGAAGCCAAGAAAATGAAAGGCAATACCGTGAGGCTTAAGACTTTCCAGAATTGGAATATAACAGAAAGTTTTGAATATGAAGAATCCGATGGTATTGTAACCAAGATGTGGTGCAAAACGTGCCGTCAATCCATTGATAAGATTGCAAGAGAAAACAGCATTCGCGGCAAAGCCCTTGCAGACCTACAGAGGATAGCGGAAGGCACCAACTTTATCAGTAAGCACACTGCTACTCGACATCTGTCGTCCAAGGTTAGTTTTTGTTCACGACATATTAGTTCTTGTTAATTGTAGAATTTATTGATATATTGCTATGATAAATCATAATTTCTAAATATATAATGAATCACGAGCTATAATAACCCTACACTGTACATGCATGCTTTGGCTTGCGTTATATTTACATACTTTCAACTTTCGTTCAATGAAATGCAAAGCGACGTGTGGTCCTTCATTACTAAATTATCTTGATATGAATGTTCCATTAATGTCTAGGGGCTCATGTGACCGTGATAATGTGCAAATGCCATCATCGTTGAAACTAGAAAAACATAGTAGGAAAGTTCTATATTTCGACAGAAGGATTAATATAAATCACGAGACAAATACAGAAAATGAAAATTTCATATTTATTTTCAAAACATTTTCGTAAATGGTCAACATATTGACACGAATATTCGTCCATCTAAACCAAAACATACCTATAGAAAAATCGGATCGCCCGCATTAATATGTAATAACAATATCCAGGGTCGGGACGGGCAGTAGCATGGGCGAAGCACAAGCACGTGGTTTTGATTTTGTGTAATGGGGGATGCTTGATGTACTGTACATGTGCAGTCTGGGGCTTCATTTAATATGATAATGAGGTCAGATGTCTGTATATGAGGCGAACATGTGTTGCTGTTTTGATTGTGTGAAACCAGTATCGCAGATTAGCTGTGTTATTGTACTGTACATGTGCCACCAAATAAAGTGTTTATTATGATGTGGATATTTAATAAGAGGTCTAGGGTCTGTCACGGGGTGTGCAGGGTACGTGTTGTTGTTTTAATTTGTGGAAGAAAAAAGATTTACATTAAAACAAAATAAAACAATATAAAAACAAAAAAAAACACGAATGGTCTAAAAGTAAACATATAAACTTCTAGAAGTATTTTGTCAATCTCTTGATTTTTGTTTAGGCCCAGTCGAAAAAAAAAGACATGTTTCTCACCCCGTCCTCATTTTTCTTTTTTTTTTTGAAGAAGTTGATTCTTCAAATTTCTTTGTATTTTGTGTAATTTCAATACTTACTTGTAAACTATTTTTCAGAAGGCGAAACTTATTCTACTCCCTTGAAAAATTTAATTGAGCATTTCAGAACTTGAGAATAATTTTCCTTGTATGGATACAGAGACATCACTCATGAAAACCTTCAACCCATTTTCATGTCACTGGTGTCATGCAAATAAAGTTATTAAAATAATTATAATTAATATTGACTAAATACTCTTTTAAAACTTTTGTTTCATGGGCATTTTTCTTAAAAGTGCTCGCACACAGGGAACCTCTGTCCAATTTTTTCACTGAAACTGTAATTTTAAAAGCTGCTTCCAATGATGCAGTCCGTTTGTCTATCAACCACTCCGTTTTCAAGTTATACGGTTTTCTTTTTGACCAAATTTCAGGCACATGGAGTGGCTTTGGGATACCAGGTAGCCGTTAGACCTAACTTGCAACCTAAAATAACCACTGCTTTGGAAAAGCAGGCAAAGGATGCTTATAGGAGGTTGCTCACAACTGCTTACTACTTAGCTGTGGATGGCTTGCCACTTACGTCATTCAACACATTTGTCAAAGTACAGAAGGAAAATGGAGTGAAACTTATTGATGGAACTGACAGTGGTAAGAAAGCAAAGGAGTTTGTACATGAAATTGCAGATGTGATTAGAGGAAAGATTACATCTGTACTATCATCATGCAGTGGATTTTCTGTCCTCAGTGATGGATCACAGGCCCGTAAGACAGGGAAAGAGAAGGAATTGGTGATGGCGCGGGTGGTGAGGAATGGTCGATCTGTGTATTTCGTTGTTGCGTTAGAAGACATCGACAGCTACGGTGACGCAACTGCTGAGAATTTGCACAAAGCCATTGACAATGCTTTTCAGTGCCAAGTAAAGATCTCCCCTGACAAGTATACTGCTAGCTTGGTGTCTGTCACTGCAGATGGAGCATCTGTGAATACAGGTCAGTATAAATCTGAAAAACCTAATAAATAAAAATGTCTTTATGAGCCTGTTAACCTATTCTATCTTGGTGGTCATGAAAAATATGCGGGGGGGGGGGGGCAATCAATTTAATTTGAAAGTGATAACTGATAGGAATGTCAGACGCCGGACATAGGTGTCATGCTCACAAATTCATGCACATGAGGAAAATATGCTTGTAAAACTTATTAATTTTTTGCTTCTGTTTGTCTTGTACAGGAATCTATAATGGCCTGCTGGTGAGGTTGCAGAATGCGGAGCGTCCATGGATTGTCAAAATACACTGTATTTCACACAGATTAGAATTGGCGGTGAAAGATGTCCTGTTGGGCGAGAATGCTTTCAATGAAGTGATAGAGCTGTTGACTACTCTGTATTATCTGATGAAACGATCCGGCAAATTTAAAAGACACTTGGAGGTTTGTTTGAAGTTTCATGTTGCATAAAAATGACCAGTACCAGACTCTTACATATCAACAAAACAAAATTTGTATAGCAACAGCAGATTATACCGATTATTCACAATATAGACAACTTATAAAAAGTTAAACATTGAATTCACAAAATACAGAAAAATGCAAAATTATCTAAAACAATTTACACGGTACAGAAGATAACATTTAAACAGCACCGTTTACAAATATAAACTTTACAAATGTAAATAAAACATAATTTTATATTCATATCCAAGTAGTTCATAGAAAATAAAGTTAACTGTGTTGTAAAATCACATTGTTTATTTTTCTGTCATGATTTCTGTTACAGGCAACAGCAGAGGCGTTGGACGTGCAGGTGTATCGTTTCCCAAAGGTCCATGGCACCAGGTTTGTTGCTCACAAGAGGAAGGGTGTGTACGTTCTCCTAAACAATTGGATTCCATTAGCACAGGCCATAGAAAATTCCATTGCCACAAAGAAATACAGCAATATCAATGCCAAACTTACAGGTGAGATCACAGATAACAAACACATTTTCTTTTTAACATAGATATGGTTTAAACAACTTTTTAATACCATGACATCAAGTTACAAGTGTGCGGTAAGTGTTGACTGTCATACTTTATACCAAAAAATAAAAATCAATAATAATAATAGTATAATTTATTTATTTGTGACATATTTAAAGAGGGTAGTCTCGATCAATGGACCAGCACTTATTACAGTTACAATAGTCATATAATGGGAAAACCTCAGGAGCTTACAATATTTACACAAATACTGAATTTACAGCATAGCTGATCATTGCTGCTTTTAATTCATACCATAAATTTAATAAATACAAGAGAGAAACAATGAATTCAATTATATCATTATCTGACAAAGTAAGATACCAGCATGATTTCAATTTCAAAATAAATCTATTAATGTTGTTCCTTTTTTCATTCTTTTCATTTCAGGGATTCTGAAGAAACTAAGAACCACCAAGTTTCTTGAAGTAACCTGTCTGTTTTATGAGATACTGGATACCATCTCCATCCTGTCCCTTAAATTTGAAAGGGGAGACATCCATGCATTTGAGGTATTGCCCCAGTTGGAGGTAACTAAAAACCGCCTCCAACAAATCTTGGAAGAAGATTGCATCTTGCCCATTACAAGAGCCAAGTACACCCTCTCCACTGACCAGATCTCGTGTGAAATGCCTAAGAAAGGGCATATGAGACGTTTGGAAAAGAACCGTGAATATAATACCGTAACTCTAGACGTCAAGCGTGCCCAGGGTGCTCGTCGCACAGATGCAGCAGGCTCCAATCAGTCTACCTTGTCTATCAAGCAGAAGGTCCTTCCTGCAGTTATTGAGTGCATTGACAAGCGTTTCTCCTCCTTCACTACATCGAATAACCTGTATCAGCACATGCACTGGTTGGATCCTGCTAATTGGAGACATGATAACATATCAGATTTGCAGTCCATGAGAGTTGTAGCTGAGCACTTTGCTGTGCCACTGGCTGCTGCTGAGTATGATCCAAAGAAGCTCGAGTCAGAGTGGAACCAGTTGAAAGTTATCCAGAAAAACTTCTACGTAGGTGTCAATGGGAGTGACTTTTGGGAGGCTGTCTTGCTCTACAGAAGAGGAGAACTACCAAACATATGTTGCCTGGTAGAAGTCCTCCTTGCCATTGGAGTTAGTAATAGCACTGTTGAGTGTGGATTTAGTATACTAACCGGAATGCTGAGTGACCGACGAATCAGTTTAAACCATGAAACAATGGAAGATTTGCTACTTATCAAAGCAAATCATAATATCTGGTCCCCTTCAGAGAGGGAAGAAATTCTACAAGAAGCCACAGACCACTACATGTTGTCCAAACGGCGAAAACTTAGAGTAGAGGGTGATACAGCTTCTCCTGCCCCAAAGACATCCAGACAATGTCAACTTGGTGGTAAAATAACAACAGATTCAGAAGAATCAGATGACAGCACCTCAGATAGTGGTGGATCTGAGCCAGAGTGGTGGATAAAAGATAAGTCAGAAGACAAGAAACACAGTTCACATGAAAGTAAAGTATATAGTTCAGATGAAGATAAAGGAGAAGGAAGTTCAGATGAAGACAAAGGAGAAGGAAGTTCAGATGAAGAGACGAAAGCTCAGATGAAGACAAAGGAGAAGGAAGTTCAGATGAAGACAAAGGAGAAGGAAGTTCAGATGAAAACATAGGAGAAGACAGCTCAGATGAAGACAAAGGAGAAGGAAGCTCAGATGAAGACAAAGGAGAAGGAAGTTCAGATGAAGACAAAGGAGAAGAAAGCTCAGATGAAGACAAAGGAGAAGGAAGTTCAGATGAAGACAAAGGAGAAGACAGCTCAGATGAAGACAAAGGAGAAGGAAGTTCAGATGAAGACAAAGGAGAAGGAAGTTCAGATGAAGATATCAGAGACAACTCAGACAAAGATCAGGAAAACAACGGTGCAGGAAAGGATGAAGATCATGAAAGCTCAGAAGATGAAGACGTAGAAGACATGGATATGGATGTACAGCTCATTGAAAGAAATTAAATGAAGGACAGATGAAAGAAGTGGTGAATTATGGGAAATACAAAGTCAATGTGTGCTAGCTTTAAAAAAAAATCAGTCAAAATGAATAACTCTCAAAATGTAATGATGGAAAAAATGGACCATGCATATTAGTAAAACTTCTCAGTTCTGGAAAAAATGGACCAAGCATGAATGATAATACTTATGATTTACAAATTATTTGAAATATCATGAGCATGAGCAATTACCTTGGCTTTTGACCAAAAGCAAACAGTTATTCAATCATAATGAGAACCCTTTGTTATAAGTTGTATATGTCAATAGCATAAACTGCAAGATAAAGATCCTTGACCAGTCAAATCTGTCCATGATGATTCCATATGATTGCTCAATTGGTAGGGCATTCGGTCAGTAAACCGAAGTTTCCGGGTTCGAATCCTCGGATCATTTGATAAATCTTGGAATGGATTTTGTCACTAACAAGGTACATAACATATTATTTTGCACTGACTCACAAAATGCTTAAAAGACAAGTGTAAGAATTAAAGACACAGAACAACTGATATGATATATCTTTGTAGTAGTTGTAACTTTATTAATTTGGTAACATTCAGTGTACTACTTACTTTCTTGCATTAAAAGATGTGCAAACTTTGTTCCAAGTTGTCTGATACCTGCATTTTAATAATACCATTGAATTGAGCTCCTCGAATTACCCAGGAGAGCAATTTTAGGAGCTCAAATTGAGCTCCTCAGTGCTACCAGGAGAGTAATCCATCGAGCTCCTGGGATTTTTTAAAAGCAAGGCCTGGTATTTAATAAATTGATTTATACCTGATTGGGATTTTTAATTGCCTGGACAGACAGAGAGATTGTTAAAACAAATATGTTGATGTCTTTAAATTTTAAATAGTCATTTGGAGACAAGTTAAGTGTCATAATTGATTGTTTTGAGGTATTTAGAGACAAGCAGTCTTATTATGAGAGCAATGACTTGGTCATCATAGACTTGGTCATCATATAAACATTATCACGCTATTTAATTCCTAATTGCATTTACACCTTAAGGAACAATTTCATATACATCAAAGGCATGGGAAGGAGAGACAAGTGACAAGTCGTGCATGGTAATAAAATGCTCGGTAAAAATCCGTGTTTTCCTTTCAGTTACATGATGCGCCTACTCCCAGTGTGGACATGAATCAACCCATCAACTGTTACTCCATCATCAGCCATGATGCCTTGTAGGCAGATCTAGCTGCAGTGGCTGCATGCAGCAATTGTCATAGCCAGGGATCACTCATCATCCAGCAACAAAGAAGAGAGGGGTGGGCGGCACAGCTCGCTTTACCTGTAAGGTCTGTGGCCACCACCATTCATTCTGGACTTCTCCATAACAACAATATGTGTGCTACTTGCATGTATGAAATATTTGTTCTACTGCAACATTCTACATATGTTAGTACAACAAAAAAGGACGGAAGAAGCTTATCAATAATATTTGTACCACTCAAATACTTGATCCAATGAGGTTCAAGTTTAAATGGCCTCGTGTATTTTTAATGTGTTTGTTTAATTATATCTTTGTTTAAATCCTGCTTGTGTTCGCCTCTTCTGCAACTCCTCGGACCTCATTGGAAATAAGCCTGAAACATTGCTTAATGAGTTATCCTGGTTTTTATTCAATCAGTTATATTTATGATTTTAAATCAAATATGTATCATGTATCATTTAATCTGTGTTTTCATCTTTACATTTGTACATTGTCATGTTGAATTTGAACCAAATAAAATCAATCAATCAATCAATCAATGTGATGATCTTTCATTCCGACATGAAAAAAGGTTAAATTTATACATACCTTTAAGAACCCATGATCCATATTGTTAATCCCAATGATATAACCACAACTTCTTTCTTTTTTTGAATTATGCATTATATCTTTTGATGTACAACAAAACCCCGGTTTGCAAACCTAACTCTTGACAGCAACTGAAATCATGGAAAAAAGGGGACGGATTTTGCAGAAGTGGAAGAGGTTCACACTATTGAACAAGTTAACCTCTTCTATAAATACATGGGCCATAACACAAAGATATCAAGAGACGTATACCAATGCCCGAGGGCAGTTAGAACGGTCCAACATGTGGGGCGAATACTAGAAAATATGGAAGCAGATGACGGTAATTATATTGAGAGTATACGTCACTCTGGTCAGCTTAATTTTTATGCAACCATCATTTGGTCACAGTAATTTGCAATTTACAAGAAACCAATATATGCCAAAGTAACTGTCACATTTGGCGAGATTATTCCTTTGAATGGACATTGTTTTATTTGTCATTGTCAACCTTTGGGCTGGTAGATGAATTCATTACAAAATTTAAACAAATATCTGATTACAAGAATTCATTTCAAGAAATGCTGAATAACATGCCCATAATACAATATTTGGAGACAATTGAGGCAGGCCCTTTATGTAGAGTGGTCAGGGTGGTATTATGCTAAGAAACCCATAGTGAAGCCTTACATTCCACCCACAATTATATCACACCAATGCCCTTTTTATGTTTACTTGAACATGGTGGAAGATCACATTATGCTTTGCCATATTTATATATCTCTATCTGTTCAAAATTGTTAACAAGGATCTTCCTCCAAAGCCAAAGCTTTTTCATTGTGAAATACTGCTAGCGACTACGTTTCTTGGGTGGAAGAAGATTTGCAGGCAGATAGTGAGAAAATTCAAGAGATGCAAAGCTCTTGAATACATCTACTTATACAACTTACTTGAAGACGTCTTCCCCTTGTCACTTTACATTATCCTGCCATCTTTAATCTTTTTAATTTCCTTACTTATTGATTTTTCTACTTCTAATTTCTTTGATAAACAATAAAATCAATTAATTCATTTAAAGACTTAAATGTGTTCACATTTCAGTGTATCTAAACAATGATAAACCTACAAAAAATTCAAGAGATACAAAGATTTTGAATACATCTGCTTAAACAACTTACTTGAAGGCATCCTTCCCATTGTCACTTTACATTACCCTGCCATCTTTAAGTCTGGGAATATGGAAATTTACAGGGTGACAATGCGACGTCTTGCACTGATTTTCATAATTTGGAGACATCACTATTATGACAAGGCAACACTGTCATACCCCTGATGTACCTGCAGTACACAGACAAAAAACCAACCGCATGCATAGGTGGGAGTAACTATAATTGGAGGTGTAAGTGTCTAGGGTATATATATTATGATTACGGCTGCATAAGAGCATACACTGACAGCATATCAATTTTTGCCTCCGTATTTGGTAAATATTAGTGCACACGTCTGGAATAGGCAAGCAAAATCATGTGCATATGATAATCCAGGGCGTCTATTGGAATCTATGTCATTGTCAACTTGTAGGCTGGTAGATGAGTTCATTACAAAATTAAAACAAAA
>JXSR01S049180.1:79206-92351 GCA_000969725.1 Ophiothrix spiculata
TTTCTTTTTCCTTACCTTGTTTTCTCATTTTTTAAAATTATTTTGTTAAATCCTTTTAGAGGGGTGATTTTTGGTAGAATTTGGGGTGACTCTACTTTGCTCAAAAAAGGGAAGGGAGGACCACCTTTATTCCTCCCTTAGGCCTAAAGAAAATTGTTTGATTGGCATAACCCGACCTACCCTAATTTTACCACCGACCCTAGATATTTTTTATTTTTTTGAGCATGGTAAAAAACCTCCAAATCCCAAATTTGATGGGAATCGATTCATGAGAGCCCAAGATATGGCTTGCAGGACATTCAAAATGACAAACAAAAGATGTGTTACAGAAAAAGTGAAGATGTTTTTGTATATGTGACATATATTTTGTGTTCTTGTATGTGAAACATAGACTTAGAAAATAAAAACAAAATATTTTAAAAAAAATTCCGACCTATCTACCCTTTTTTTTTCTATCAATCGAACAATTAATTTTCTGGCCTTAGTTATTGGTCTGGTTTGAATAAAATTAACACAGGGGCAAGCTCCAAAAGAGCTTGGAATGTACATGGATGTGCATCGATATACATCCCAGGTGTTGAGATTGTGTCTGCACAGTGCATGTCAACCAGATGTGGTTTTGTGCTGCATATTCCACTGCTCGTATGTTTGCACCCACATGTCATACTGAATATTCTACCAAGTTGCTCATCGACGCACTCTTAGCATGCTAGGCGCACGCATGTGTCATCTGTTGCATCTGCATGGATGTACAATTGTACATCCCAAGCTCTCACAGAGTTTGTCCAAATGCAGACATGTGTGTATTCTCCATAGCTTTACAGGGGAGATACAAGGCACACTGCCATTTTTATTCCAGTATGTATACAAAATTGAGGTATTCAGGTTTTTGCCGATAGCTTGCCAATGATGCATCGCACCTTGTCATAATGCACGAATATTGAAACATGCACCAATACTTTGCATGCGGGTTGGCACATTATTTGCGTAAAGTATTATTTGCGCAGATTGTCTCTATGCGTAACCAAGTCTTGGCACTCGGCAGGCACTCAGAGTTGATTGTGGCAGAAACCGAGTGGATCGGAATACCCCCAATTTGAGCTCCATGGCTGACGACGCCATTACACGGGCTGGTATGCAAAGCCTGGTATCTCTCCTGTAAATCTATGGTATTCTCATTCAGATTCTTTGTCAAACTTACTCATCAAATTGCGGTGGTTCGGTGGTTACGAGCTCAATGACATCGCCTGGTTGGAGCTCTGACAAATTTGATGGGATGGCATCCCTGGATGGCTGGATTCTATGTGATGGTTGCCATACATCAACAGGGCAAAGTTTCTTGGGCAGTTCTTCATGTGGTCTCTGACTACAAAAAAGATACATAAAAATTGGGTTTTAACTCTTTCGCTCCAGAGTGTCGCATGGTATTCACTAATATGAAAGCTGTAGAGTGCCAGCCTTATAATTTTTGCCAAAACTGATGATGGAGTTGAATACCTCTTTGTGTAAGGCGGTTACAGGTTTGAGTTCTGATTTTTTTTGCTCTTAATTTTTTTACAGATCTTTTTATAGTTACGGTGGAAATTAGTTCCGTCTGATCATCCACAATGCCAAAAGCTGCTGTGAGCAGCTTGCCGGGGTGAAAGACTTAAGCAAAGTGAGTGAAATTGAATGCATTGTGATGTTTCTGCAAAATGTGTACTATCACCAGTTTTAAGTCTAGGACTTTAATCTTATTTGATTCCTCATGATTGATTTTCTGGTTTTGATGAAGCCTTTTTGTTATTATCTGTAGATTTAAGATAAGTTTGTCGTATTAAGTATTGCAGAATTTTCATATTCTACTGACACGGTACGTGTCAACATACGTGACAAAATATAGCAGCCATTACATATACGACTCTCTGGCATCCACATGACAATACTAATGATAACTCACTTATATATTGAACACGCCATAGCTGCCACAAATGATACATTATTCATATTATCATCAGCAAGCATTCCATTCACAACTTCCTGACCATTCTCTGTCGTGAATGGTACATCGATGGAATCGTTGCCAGAGAAGACTTCATTGAGGACTCCTTTGACAGTTGCCACCACTCTCTCCAACTTGGTAGCTATGCTAGGATTGAATGGAGCACAACGCGTCGTCTTTTGTTGCAGCCTCTCTATTTTATTATTTACAACCCTGTGAATTTGAAAAGACAAGTTTAATTTAGTTTAATAGTCACTTAAAAATTGTATTTCATAAACAAATTAAGGTTTTTGGACAAAATCTGAAGGTTAAGTCAATCCCAGAGGTTGATTTAAGCCCTTCCCATCATTCAATTCAAACTGCTATTTCCACAGCTTACAAACAGCTCACTGAGTGAACCAACTGCATAGACTTATATGTAAAACTACTGATGGAAAACTTGCTATAGAAAATTAATTATTTTGTCCAACTGTGAATGAAAAGGACCTTCAGAAAGAGGATAATCACAGCTTGATATCAATGCAAACAAATCTGAGTTGGACAGAGTTTTTCATTCCCAAAATACAGTTTGAAATAGAGTAAATTCAAACTGTTTACCATACAAATGAACGCAGTAATGGAGTGACCTTGGTTAACATTCCATGGGGTCTACTGATATGTTGCTGTGTGTTATGGGAAGGGCTTAAATCACCCTCTGAGTCAGTCCATTGCATTATTTTCCCTTGTTTTAATTTAAAACCAAAGAATTTGGAATTAACAGATTTATTATACTGTGGGATTCTAAATTTAAATTGGTGAGTTTTGTAACAAAATTCTGCAACCTTGTCTTTTTTCACGTTTTTGTCAGGCTTGGCCTTTTTCTCTTTCTATTTGGTGCATTATTGCAGGAGTTTTGTTTCATCTTGCCAAAGTTAGTTAATCTATATTTAATAAAGATTAAAGATACTAAATTATGAGTTCCAAATAATGTATATTCCAGTAGAATTTGTGTTTTTCTACGCTGAAAATCACAGCATCAAATCAACCAATCGCAAGAATGAATGTGATCAAGCATATTTATTACGATGTAAATTTGTAAGTTTAACAAAAAAATGACCCAACTTTTGAAAGATTGTGTACCAGTAAGTGAGCATGATTGTATGATAATTGATATATCAACATGTATCAATATTTTCATAAAATCAATATTCCTGAAAATAATTTCAAAGGTTATCAATATATCATACACAATACAATATTTTGAAAATATATCAATATATTGAGTGTACGAATAATATCAAAAAATCAGGTTATGATATCAAATAATGGGTATTTGTGTATGGGCAAAGATATTTCATGTTCCCATTTCATAAAAATAGTTAAATTTTCAATGCTCTTTTGATTAGAAAATGTGAAAAGTGCATGGTTAAAGGTACATGGTCCGATTTTTCAAATTTTGGTTTTCACTGTCATATGAAAGATCGTCACATCAGATGCTTCAATTTCAGTCAAATCGGATTAACCGTTTTGATTTTATGAGCAATTTTGTATTTTTCATTTGCCTATATACTTTACTGTGTAAATAATATTAATAATTTTAAAACATTTTCAGTTATATCTCCAAAATGCAACAAGTTTCAGCCGTAAAATTTTACATGGGCAATGAGAAAAATATGAGGAACATTGGTACCAATATCTCATAAAGTTTGAAAAAATGCTGACCCAATCGGACAGGGCAAGTCATACAATCAACAGAGGGATGAGGAATTCTGCAACTGTGTCTAATAACTTCACGGATGTTGGCAACACCTTTTTAGCATCGTAATATCTTCAGTTGGCAAGTCGAGAAGGAAAAACCTGAGATGCATCAATATTTTATGGCTGATAAATAATATCGAAAATTCTTAAATCGCACAACTTTATCGGTTAGAATGGACACACAAATATTTATAGGTCTTACAAACCTGAAATTGTCTTCTTCGGTTTGATACTCACTTGACACATCCGTCCGTAAACCTTGTCCCGTAATTGGAGTGTATTTCATCAGGAATACGACCCAAACCCAACAGCAGCTCTAGCACAGATAAACCAACCATTTCCCCAGTTGCTGAGCTTTTTAAATCACCATCAACGACTGCTCCGGCTGGTAGCACTTTAATCCAGGCAAATCTAATTGAAGAAAAGAAGAGATGCATAATTATAAATTTTGATTTTAAAAATATATTCTTTTTCTAATTGAAGAAAAGAAGAGATGCATAATTATAAATTTTGATTTTAAAAATATATTCTTTTTCTAATTGAAGAAAAGAAGAGATGCATAATTATAAATTTTGATTTTAAAAATATATTCTTTTTCCTGTTTTTTGTGGGGACGGTTCATATCTAAAAAACTTAGCTCCAGTCCAGCCTGGATATCACTATTTTAAAGTCAGGCCAGTTGGGTAGGTAACTTCTCTAAAAGAAAATAAGTTGTGAGTTCGATCCCAGCTCGTGTCAATGTGTTGTGTCCTTGGGCAACACACTTTATCCTCACTGCGTGGAGGGGCGGATGTTTGTAAAGTTATTTCATTTTACAATATTGGCGCTCAGATATTTACATACTAAAAATTAGTGGAATCAAACCCGGGACCTCTTGCATCCCGATTCGACATTCACTGATGCAAGCCAACGCGTATACGCTGCCCTGGCAGTATTTTTGTGACTATAGCTAACTCCGGTCTCTGACGTACGTATTTGGACTTAGGCGATTTTTTTGATTTTGTGGAATGGTATTTTGTGAGGTTCGGTGGTGTTAGGGTTAAGCTGCGACCTACAAATTGCATTGTGTTTGTAAAAATGTAAAAAAAAATTAACAATTTAGCGATCATTTTTGGAGTTTAGCGATCAAAACGGGGTTAGCGACCATCGCTAAATGTTAGTGAAATCGGCCTCAGGTAGATTTTGATCTAGTCTCAAGATTCACTTATGGGAAGTTTTGAATCTGATGAATACTCTTAAATATTAAAATAACTAATAAAGACTGACTACAAACACCTACATTTTTGTGACATATCTTGCAAACAATATCACAAAATAATTCTTTAAAGGCAAATTCCATTTGTACCATTTGTACAGTATAGTCAGTAGGTGTTAGCATATCCCATATTTTTTTACCCATGTAACTTCATGAATTTGTGTATCGTACTGATCATTTGCAAATTGATACTGTCATTATTTCTGATCTAGGAGTGTTTCTTAATGGTCAAACTATTGCTAGAAGGAAGAGAAAGAAAGATGAAGAGGAAAAAAGAAGAACAAATTGCAAAACAGAACATTCATGACATTGAGCACCTTGATATAAATAAGAAACATACTTTACCTTGAGAAAAAATCAATCATAACTAACAAGTTGTGTTTGTCTTTGTCATTTCTTGGATCTGTAAATTCACTCAAATCTATCCCAAGCCTTTGAAAGGTTTTGCGGATCTTGATTGGTTTCTGCAACTTAATATCCATCTTCTTTTTCTTAAACTGATCCTCAATCTGTTTACGCTAAAGGATAAAAAGTAGGAAATGTTAAGGCCAGAAAAAATATATAAATTTTAACAGGCAGGTGGACAAACCTTAACCATGTCAGTTGCAGACAGTGTTCCCGCTAAGGCCGTATGTTGCGAAATTGGCGCAGAAGCTAAAAAAATTGGCGCAAGGGGTTCTCTAAACAAAAAGTCAAAATAGGGTTTTGGTTATACACAAAGTTCACTTATATCAGTTTTACTCAGATTATATTCAAAATTACTGTCATATTTGAGGTGACCTTTCAGAAATTGGCAATGGCAAGATATATTTTTTCTTTTATGTCGCTCTGGTACAAAATCCTTAAAGGGAACACTGGTTGCAGGAGAGTTTTCACAGTTTTTTATGTTAAGAACAAAAGGAGGTTAGGGTTAACACAAATATATTCATGACATAATATTGAAAGTGATTTGTAAGTAATTCATTCTTACATAATAAGAGCCGACCTGAATTCTCAACTCATTCAAAAAGTTCCCCAAAAAAGTTTGCATAGACCAATGAGATGGCTTTAATCTAGTCCATGGAAACTTTATGGGGTAGATGGTAGACATAATAGAGAATATTTTATGTAATGTGAGCTAGATTTTGGCAAATCAAATGACTGAAATATTTTTACATAAATAGAGATTTTAACCATTTAAAGAAACTGAAAAGTGATCATAACATTTGACATCATCCTTCCATTCTGGGCGGTACGTCGTCCTGTGTGTGAACGTCAAAACCACACATCAAGGGGCTACAATGTGCTTAGTGTTGTTGTAAAAATAAATTACGAAGCTAAGGTACAAACTAAAACTTGTAAACTTGTAAAATCATACCTTTTTCTCCCGACAAAATGAGCAGTTTCCCACAAACCTATCTACAGTCGCATAATCAACATCAGCATAGTTAAGACACATCTAAATAGGGAGAAATCAATCAATCAATCAATGATACACCATACTTGCATGATATGCTTTCCCTATGAAGGAGTCTATTCATACAGGGGACCAACGGCTTTACGTGACTTCCGAACCACGGAGCAAGTAAAGTTTCTTGCCCAAGGAAACAAGGAGACCAAAAACTGCCCGGCCCGGGGCTCGAACCAACGTGCACAATCTCTATATTACGAGACCTGTGCTCTAACCACTCGGCCACGCTCCCCTAATGATGAAAGTCCATGAAAATTATGGATCAGATATTTGTCATGTTTATTTATTTTATATTCAACCAAACATTACTCGCCCAACTTGCCAATAATTTTAGCTCAAACAGTAAAGTACCGTACTCATTAATGGTGCAGATGGTCCTAAGTTTGAACCACTCAAAGAACTGATCAGGGCTGCAATGCGTTTTATGTGGGCTGATTAAGGTTCTACGATCCTACAGGCTGCCGCAGAACATGAGAGGTGAGTATACTAAATAGGCCAAAATCAGGGCAAAAGAGAACTCATTTCTTCACAAATTCAAATAGCATCCTGTACATCAAGGGGGTGGGGAGGGGCACTCACATATTTGGCTGAACAGGGATGTACTGCACTATGATGGGTCACTTTAACTTGGGTCCCATTTTTACCAACAAAATCTTTAAGTATGGGTCAACTTTTCTGACTGGGCCACAAATGTTGTGATTTGGGAGTATTCGAGTGACGAAAACCCAGAAAAATCAATTTATTTTTTTAAAGACATATTTTTGATGGAAAATCCTTAAAAATTGGTACACTTTTTGGCCAAAATCACCCTTAAAGATTGGTAGGGGTTTTGAGGCTCAGTAGCACACCCCTGTCCAACTCAAGTCTGAGCACACACCCCAAAAAAAATGGCATGCACAAAGAATCTTAGAGCCTACCTTATGCCTTAACTTCTTTGTGCCTCGGTGACCAGTTTCCTCATGCAATCGTCGCAGGACTTTGTCATATTCCCCTTTCCGAAGCACTGGCTTATCCATCTTGTAAAGAGTATTGTCTTTTACAAGGTGCATTTTTGCCCGTTTAACAAACGTAAATCTTCTTTTTTTATAAGCATCGATACCGCCCTTGCGTTGATGTTCTTGCGAGAAACATGTTTTGCCCTTTTCTCCGTATCTTTCTAGACAGTAGTTCTGAATCACATCTGTGTCCCAGTTAATGGCATGTACATTACCATAAAATTTTGACAGATTTTTGCAAATATATAACAATGCATCATAAGTACAATCTGAAATTATTGGCATCTTGATTCTTGATTGGAAGTCTTCCCGTTGTGTAGGCCTACAAGTAATTCCTCATTTGAAGAGAAAAGTCAAGTTCATAGGCACAGTACAATTCTCATTCACAAAATCCCTATACTGTCACCTACAACATGAAAAGAAAAAAATCAAGAATTAGACCAAGAGACTAAAATATTATATTAGTTACCCCCTTGTTCACGAAATACGGGTAAATATCTAGGGTCTGGTGCCATATTCCATGAGGCCGACAGGCCGAATGGAATATGGTACCAGACCCTAGATATTTCCTAGAACAAGCAGGGGGCAACGATTTTATCCTTTAAAGTGTACATGAATTCTGTAATTTCGTTGGTAAACCTACCATCAAAAACGGAATTAAATCATAAAAGCTTAATAAACAAAGCATGGAAAATCCCAAGTCACAGCCATGCCACGCGCTTGGTAGGTTGTTCGCGTATTGATATAGGCGTAATCATAAACGTTCACAACCGCTGCATAATATATGCGATACACTCTTACGCAACAACTTAAAACGACGAACGAACACATTTTTAGTTCAATTTATAACGAGCTGATGTCTGCCGAGTATTGCCTGCCAATTTATGTCTCTCCAACCTTTGTCTACCAAACTATGTCTCTCCAACCTATGTCTACCAATTTATAAACTATGTCTGTCAACCTGTGTCTACATATTAAGCAAACCTCAGTATGTCTGCAAATTCATGCCTACTAAATGTTTGCCAACTAATGCTTGATGTGTCAAACTATCATCCTACACGTACCATATCAAACTGTCTCCAGCATACAATGTCTGCTTAATTATAGACTGCCTAATAATATGACTTTATGTACCACAAACTTTGACTTTACGTGTCTAATAACCAGGCTTTGTCTTTTGAAAATTGCTGGCGAGTGACAAATCACTCTCCTCAAAACTTGTCAGGTGAGCTGTAGGCGAGTGATTTGAATCACTTGTATTATTAGTACACCAAATGTAGGCGAGTGATAAAAAGCTCTTCTCAGCTTCATTTAAGGTGAGTGATGGCGAGTGATCACTCTCGCTCGCCTTAAAAGACAAAGCCTGAATAACATGGTGCCTCTTTAAACAGGGGGAATCTACTATTGTTGTTTCAAATAATTCTCGGACACGAAAATTTAGAGCCTTGCGTAACAATTTTGCGTGTGCATTTTACGCAAGTACATAACGCTTTTCAGGCACGTGCGGTGTCGCGCGCGCGTCACTGTGGATTACTGATTGGAAACGGTGTTGCGTACTTGCCGGTGTCCCGTCCTTGTCACAACTTATATATACGCAGTGGCTGCGTTCAGAAATCATGATCGTGTCTGAAATTGATTTGAAACAATAATACCACTAACTACTCAGAGATGCCACATTTTTTTTTTTAGTTTCACTAAAAAATCCTGAAACTTTAAAAAATTCTGAAAATGCACATATGCATTAGGGCAAAAAGGCTGAAAATAAATAAAAGTGCGTAAATTTTGAGTAAAAAAAATCCTGAAAAGTGGCATCTCTGACTACTACTACTAAGCCTCCTTTAAGAGGCTTCTTGGGCTATCCTTGGTACTCTCTGGTAATTTTAAAAATATTCTCACATTTGTCGTATATAGTCTTCAACAGACCGTTTCTCTTGTAGTTTTAAGTATTTAAATATTTTTATGCTTCTTAAGTTAATGTGCAATGTTTTATATATATGTCGAGTACTGAATAAATGAATAAATTCAACTTGGTGAAATTAAAATGCACCCAAAAAAAGTGGGGTTTCCAAATTCACTATAGTTGTTGGATTTAATTCGTGAATGTGTGTTTATAGCAAGTACGCAGTGGTCCCTAACGCAAGCGTATATTGTCAAGGTTTTTTAGTTCGCGTGTTCGCACTAGGCTCTGAGTACGCATTCACGAATTAAATCCAACAACAATTCTGTTGGACGCACTGATGTCACAGACTAGAATCCTGTCCTCTGATTAGTAGTCAATTGATGCTGTTCCATGTTACTCCCTGGCGTGAAACATTGCATTGGAGGTCAATGAAAAAGTC
The DNA here is from genome assembly GCA_000969725.1 of Ophiothrix spiculata. NCBI lineage: Eukaryota > Metazoa > Echinodermata > Ophiuroidea > Amphilepidida > Ophiotrichidae > Ophiothrix > Ophiothrix spiculata. The sequence goes on from JXSR01S049180.1 coordinate 88,964, forward strand.
TACAAAATTTACATTTTCAGCTAAATAAATTTTTGTATCAACCCCTTTCTTTGATATATTGTTCAAAAATGTGTCTTTTATCTTTATTGTAAGTGAATATTAATGAATCAGAGTGGAAACATATTATATTGGAAATATTGGTCCGTATTCATAAAAGAGGAATAACGTTAATCCAGGAATAACTTTATTTTCATTCCATACTCATTTGGTATTCGCAAACGAACAACAAAGTTACTCAACGAATTAGTTATTCCAGGCTTTGTAAAACTCAACTTAGTTCAGGACTGTGGGCTATCTCTAATCCAAGAATGCAAATTTCAGGAATAAAGTTATTCCTGGAATAACTTTTGTGAATACGGGCCAAAGGTTGCGCCATTTAGTATTTACTGCATCGTTAGTCTGCGTCCGACATAATTCTGTTGGACGCACTGATTTCACAGACTAGAATGCTGTCCTCTGATTGGTCAATTGAGGCTGTTCCATGTTACTCCCTGGCGTGAAACATTGCATTGGTCGGAGGTCAATGAAAAAGTTCACAAAATTTACATTTTCAGCTAAATTCATTTTTGTATCAATCCCTTTCTTTGATATATTTTTCAAAAATGTGTCCTTCAACTTTATTGTAAGAACAATTTAAAGAATCAGAGCAGAAACATAAAATATTTTGGAAATATTGGTTCACCCCATAGACATCGCACAGTAAGTTTCACGCCAGTAACAAGGACTGAGTACGCCAAATTCAACAACAGTACTGCGTCCGACAGAATAAAATTTGAAATTAAAGACTTGGGTCCGTATGCACAAAGCAGGACTAACTTTAGTCCCGGACTAAGTGAAATTTGATTTCTTGAAAATAACACATTTTTTTTGAATCTGTAATAATTTATGCCCTTGCATTAAGATCTATGCTGAAATGACTATAATTTGACCAGTTTTCTGTTTTGGAACATTGGCAAAATTTTCCAAAAATAACAAAAATTGGTTTAGACCAGAACTAACTAATTTAGTTCCGAACTAAACCATTTATTTGTTCTAACAATAATTGCAATGTTGTAAAACAGACAAATGAATGATTTTTATTATTGTTACGTAATTTGCATCTCAATGTCAAATTATTGAACCGTGACGGCGGGATACAGTGAGAGGAAGTAAGTCCATAAAAGGTTCATTAACTGTTGTCGAAGCCGCACTGACTAGCCGCTTGATTTTTTCGGGGCAATTCTTTAATTTTTCGCGGTCTTTAACCTGTCCTTGCAATTGTTGTTCCAATGATTGCAAACTTCAATACGATTTTGTAATAAAATGTTGCTCTCGTAACTTTTGTTTAGGTAGACAGAGCTAATGTGAAATGGTAGGTCAAAAAATAGTAAAGCTTAACTCATAATTGATGCGTTTAGCTAGTATGATCATGATCAGGGTCATGTTCAATGTTGTTTTAATCATGTTTGATATGCTGAGCGTGATAGCTAGCTAGGCGACAGCTGTGTAGCGTGATTGAAAGGTAAGCTTAATTACTTCGTTGTGACGTTGATCATTTTTGATGTGTTTATTTTAATGCAGTGGACTGGTTCTTGCAATATTATTCATGATATGTTATGTGATCTATCTGTTCAATAGGAAGTTGATGAAAAAAAAAATTAAATGCCAAGATTATTGAAGATACTGATAATTCCTGTTCAATAAATGAAGTGTTCAATATATTCATGCATCATGTTGATTGTTCTTGTACACTAAGCTAAGCCTTATCTAAAGGTACATACATGTACAATTATCCAGGCAATTCAGATGCAGTTGATTTATAAAGAATCATATGGGTGTGCCATATTATGATTTTGTGTAACGCATACAGTGTATGAACTTCTGAAGTTCTGTCAGGACAAGGTCCACAGATGAACCGTGGTTAACATGCTCATCCTGTAGTGGTTCAGGATCAATCCGTACATGTACTATGATCTACTCATATGAGTTTTCCTGTATGTTGTCAAGACAAGGGCAAGGCCAAGCTAGGCATGTCCATAAAATTTAGAAATTGGAATATTTTCTTTGAAGTGAATTTAAATCAAAGGTGACAAATTTGCAACAAAATGGTGGTTCAACAAACTTTCTAGGTCAAGCACTTTTAAAGTTCTAGATAGGCCCTATAAAAGAAGATTTTGCAAAATTACTAAAAATCGTATGATCAGGGCCAGAATTTCAATGGTAAGTCTGCAGAATTCAGCAGACTTAAGTGTGTTAGTCTAGGGGGTAAACATTTATTTCAATATTTATCCATTTTAAATTCCTGTCAATAAATGAAATGAATACAGGGTTGTGTTTGGAAATGACTAATAGTAATAAAAACTTCTATTCAACTAGAAATCATGAAAGTGACGCTCATTTAAGCTAAAGAGGTAGAAATTTTGCATTGTTTTCTATGGGAAAATGAGCAGCGGCCATTTGTGATGTCATAAGTGGGCAAACAGTTTTTGAAATGAAGGGCGCCATCTATTGGCTTTTACTGATCTTGGCTAGCCAAGCCAGGGAAAGCATTGAAATGAATTGTATGATAATGCAGTTTAATAGTTTTCTGATTGATCAGTTTAGCATCATTCCGTTTTTGCCAATTTATGATTATGGCCTTTTTTAAAAAATTACTTTCCTCTTCTGCGACATGTTTTAGCTGGTATGTTTTGATTTTGCTGTTTCGTGAATTTCATAATTGTTTTAAATATCTGTACACTCGGATTGGTCTTTTCTTTAATAACGTTCCTCAATTAAATGCTTTGTACATAACTGGCTGTCATTGTGTTTTTGTTATTTATATTGCTGGAGTTTCCCCGTAGGTGGGAATATATAGTATAAATATTATGGTTTTAGTCAAAGCAGAGAATGTTTTTATATTGTTGGTGTTTCAATTCAAACTTTTCAGGATAATTAAGAGTACGGAGGAGGAGCACAGTATGTCAGTGCTCCGCGACGACGAACGGTGTTTCCTCTATGATTTTGGTGTTTGTGTTTGTACTGTGTAAGTGTTGTACGAGGTGTGTGTTATGTTAGTGTGACGTAGGTATGGAGTTTAAATTAAATTATTTAATTTCGGTTCACAGAGTGATTAGAAATTAATCAAATATTAAAATTCTCAGTTTAAATCTGTAATCAAGATCATAAATTATCGCTAGATTTCCCCAAAAATGTGCGATTTTCTTCCATTTTAAATTTCACTTAGTCCCGGGATAGTCCCAAAATGTGAATTATCTACGATGGACTCCATCTACGATAATTTCAGTGAATGTTTTGGTCGTGCATGTAAACTAAATTTACTAAAAATTGATGAAACAACTTTTACAATTCATGACTGTACGATGTCAATTGACCTGGTAGTCACCTTCTTGTGAGAAGGGAAGGTGAC
>JXSR01S049180.1:99897-121433 GCA_000969725.1 Ophiothrix spiculata
GAAAGTAAATTAGGCCTTGAAGGCCTACTTGCATTTTCAAAGGTTCTACAAAGAACCATCAAAGGTTCTTTTTAGAACCTTTTTAGCAGAAATGGTTCTTTATAGAGGACAAAAAAGGGTTCTTAATAGCACGTTTTTTCTGAGAGTGAAGGAGAAGGGAAAAAAGAAGTGAGACAAAAAAGGAGAGGGGGAGAGAAGAAAGAGCGGAAGAAGGGAAAGAAAGGAAAGAGCAAGAGCAGGAAAAATTAAGAGGCAGAAAAGGAGGATGGAAAGCGAAAGAGAAGAGAAATGTGGAATGAGTGACAAAAAGAAAAAGAGAAAGGGGACAAAGGCAGTGAGAAAAACGGAATTAGAGAAAAAACGAGAGAAGCAGGATAATGGGAGAAAGACACGAAATACACATGATCGGTAGGTGAGTGCCACAGTCAAGGTGAAAGAAGACAGGCGGGACGAATTAAAGACAAGAGAAGAGTAAAATGTTTTTGTAATTGTGAAGAGGAGAGGAGAAATTCAAAAGGGAAGCCCGGATAATCGCCATTTTAGCTTTTTGTGGGAACGTTTAGCTATAATTGAACTAGAATGGAAAATGTTGGCAAAACTATGCGCCAAATGGTGTGATTTTCTAACTAATGAGGGGGCAAATCCCCATCAGACACCACCTTTCATATCAACTGGAGTGCCATGCTCACATTTGGGTGCCGGGGGAAGCCAACTGGAGGCATCAGCTAGCAAAAACTATGCACCAAATCGCGTGTATAGTATAAGTGTTTCCAAATTCCAAAATTTTCTAACTATTGAGGGCACACATTCCCCTCATACGCCCCTTCCTGAGGGTACACATTCCCCCACATATGTTTTTCCCTGTTCAATACAAGTCATTCAGTTGCCTACATTTGATGGGAAAAAGTGCTAACTTGAGGCATCAGCTGGCAAGACCTATGATAGCGTGAATAGTGTTTCCAAATTCCAAAATTTTCCACTGACGGGCACACCCCCTCTGACACCCCTTTCATATGTTTTGTTTCCTGTTCAATACTAGTCATAGGGCTAGCTTTGATAAGTGACTTAAACAGTATGATATTAATGCAATGAAAATATTTTATATGTCAAAACTAATGTTAAGCTCAATTCATACTTTTTTGAGCTATCAGCAACAAGTCTTTGTTATTACATCAATTCCAATGCATCTTCTAATCAATAACGGATGATTGGTGTTGAAAATCACAAAGCAAAGAAAATTTGGTGGAGTATTGATTTTTCATCACCAAGCCTCCGTTACTAATAGAAAATACATTGTAACTATTTATCAGATTATAAGATGACAAAGACTTGATGCACCAAATGTTTGGTAGCCCATAAGAAGTATGTTCTGACCTTTAGTTTAGTTTAATTAAATCAAAATTCATAATTTATCACCAAAAGGTATGAAAAAAACGGGTATGAAGTGACCAAGGGATGAAAGTGAACGGGTATGAAATGTCTTGGATTCGTTTTCACAAAATATATATATTCTGAAGTGTTTCTATTTATTGTATTAATTAATCATCTAAATGTTAACGGTTATTAACCATTGGTTACTTTTGTAAAGTGCATTTGTTATTTTTTTAAGGTAATAACATTGATGAACCCAGAAAAAGATGCAGAACACAATTGTGAAAAGTGTTAGACATTTTCATTAGTATCATTGAAAGACCTAAAAATAACGTAATGACAAATTAAATACAAAAAAGGCCTGACACCGATGTTTTAGGGACGATATCGACGTTTGCCCCCTCGAACTGACAATGCTGGTTACGCCCCTGACAGAATTGGTGCAGGAGTAGGGAAAATTGGCGCAACAGGTTTCTGATAATATCTCAGAAAGATGCCTTTTCTAAGCATCAGCTCGGTCCTGTGTCCGTGAGCCGTAGATACGCCCGCAGCATGCCAGAAGAGTTTAATTCTGAGTTAAAACCTTGCGGCTCAATACACCTGTCTTCAATTATGGTCCCATAACCACTAGCGTCCGGGCATGCAAGCATTCACCGGGTCAATTTTGATACCCTATATTACAAGTCTTGAGACCTGTCCAGGTCTCAACTTTTTTGTAATGCGGGTGGTCATCTTTTTAGTAGCTTTTATCTCCAAAATCTTGCCTTTTCCATCAGCTTCAAAATAAGTATATTTTTGTGGCGATAAAGAATTTGAAAGGTACTAGCTAGTCAAAGTTACATGCAAAACAGTTTTACTGGACAAATCTCAACACTTAACACTGAACGAGTTTTAACACTTTTTAGGGGGGGGGGAAGTGTAAATTTCTGTTTTGTCTGACGGGCAGAGTGGCTCAGTGGTTAGAGCGTGACTACCAAACATGTAAGAGGTTCATTTCAGAGTTCAAGTCCACATTCAGCCAGGTTCTTTTTCCAAATATATGAAATCTTGTATGTGTTTGTTGACATATTTGTTATTTATGTTCTGGTAAGTATATGATGAATATTTCTCACCATCAAAAACATATAAATGAAACAATGTCCCAAATCAACCATTTTAATGACCATATAATTTTGAAACAACATTTTTGACATGCACATTTGATTTAAACTTATCCTGTTAGCCAAATAGACAGATGGGGAATAATGAAGATTTTTTTTCTTCAAATTTTCTCCAAATGAATCAAACGGATTTGGGACACTGTTGGATTCTGCTATTCAACTGTTTTATACACTTAGGCCCAAATCATAGTCGGCCTCCAAACAAAATTTTTCCTACCAAACATTTGTTCATTCCGTCAAAATGACAAGTGACTCCAAACAAAATAACTTCAACACCGAGTTGAGATCAAATAAAATTTTGCGCTGGATTGCACATGTTATTGAATTGCCATATACATTGGACAAAATGTTTGCTTACCGTTCATACTTTAAATTCAATGGCAAATATTTGATGACGTCACGACCAAATGTTTGGTAGGAAAAATTTTGTTTGAAGGCCGACTATGATTCGGCCTTTTTGCAGGATAATAAAATAAAAACTCTCCACAAGATAATTAAGTTTTTATACAATGCAATATGTAAATTTTATTTTCTGTATAAATTATATAATGTCAACATTGTTATCTATACAAATACATTTTTTGATTAGACAAAAATAAATCATTTTGTCCAATATTACAAAATGGTCACAACTTTTTTGGTGTGACTTAAACTATGTGCATAGCTTACATTCAAATACTGTCACACAAAAACAACAACTTCACATTTCAGAAAACACAAACTTGCAATATTCTAAACATTTTGACAGAACTCGTCAAAATTTTCAACAACAAGGTTTTCAAGTTACAACCAGGACATGAATAAGAAATACTCATTTAAAAACTTGCAATCATTTTTCAAATTCAGCCTTGAAATGGAAGTTCATTTATCAAATCGAGACTATTAGTTGAATCCACACGTTCATTGTGTTCAAACTGATTTTTCCCATTAATCTTAGTATCACTGTATGGTATTTGAGTCACAGGGAATCACCCAAATATACAACATTTGTACAAAATGCTTCTTTTTGCTTTGATAAAGACTGACATGTTGAAAACTCTGTACATGCAGTGTGTCTATTCACTCACAAAATTCCTCCTAAATTACATAATATTCCCTATTTGCAAACACCCATTTTGATTGTGCATTCAGAGTGAAACTGATTTCATCAATAGTCATTTTTTTAGTGTTATACTAGGCATGATATAGTACACATGTATATTGCCAGTAGCATGCATATAGTAAATATTGACATACTCTAAATGGACCAAAAGCCTACTGTCGACAAAATAAGTGATATATATATTCAAAACTTTTTACGAAATGTAGCTTTTCCTCTGGTCAAAATCTTCACATTAATTCAACTATCAATTACTGATAAATGTACCGACTGTAATCACCAAACTTTTGTGAATCTAAATTACTATTCTGTACTGAAATATTGGGATAACATAGTAAAGTTTGGTTAGTCAAATTCATCAATGCAGTCATCAATGTAAATATTATTTTATCCAATAAAGCTTAGGCCATATTAAAAAAACCATTTTGTCTCAAAGCTCTCCAACTCCCAAAAACCTAATGCGGAATGCGATCTTATTTCTTTCCTTTTTCTTTTTCTTAATTTTTTTTATTGATTCTTAAAGTCATATTGACGACTCCTTTATGGTAGAATGTGTCAAGATATTGAAACAAAACAAAGAAACAGAATTGTGACGATGTTAATTCAACAATAAATGTGATTGCACAATGAACATAATTTGGAAACAAAAACAACTTCGAAACAAAACATTTTGCCTTGGATTGTGAGTTGCTTTTCACGATTTTTGAAGAAAAAAAATTAAAAGGTGAAATAAAATTCGTTTTTTTGATTTTTAGGGAAACTAACGTGCACGATAAAACTAACGCGCGCGGGAGCTTTGAGACAAAAGTTTTTTTTAATATGGCCTTATCTTTCATACTGCAAATCAAATTATGATGATTTTGAAGCATTAGCTTTATCTAATGATATTTTTTATGAATATGAGTACATGCGCTGAAGCCAAGTACCACTCTAGAAAAATATAATATAACTCCTGGAATTCATTCAGGGTTGGTCTTGGTATCTGGCATATCTACGAAGCATGTACACACTGGAGGTGGTAATATTCACACTGATAACTGCAGTAGACAGACTAATTACACTAAGTATATTTTCACATCAGATTGGGATATATATCTCTACAAAATGAATAGATACAAGTTTGCTTAGGGAGCACATCAAAACGCAACCCCGCCCGTAGTCACCGGTTCTGAATGGTTGCTATTGTTCTGAACAATGGAAACCTTCCGGAAACGTTGATTCCAGCGGTGAACTGCCGGTTGAGTTTTGAAGCGGTCCCCTTAGCCCTTATGTCATTTTCAGCATCTTGACCCCCTCCCCAAAACTTGATTGACTATAATAGATCATAAATTGAGTTTATTTATATAACACTCTTTGTACTATTTCTGAATCTAAAAAATGTAAAATGTCAAAATCTGCTATCAGAGTACACAGTACATAATGTAAACATTTCCAACATTTATTGCTACGAATACATTTTTTGTTTCAAATGTTGAATGTGGCAATTATGGCATTTCCTGAATATAAAACAGTTTGTTTTGTAATGAAAAAATCTTTTAAAAATAGTAACTTTTGATTACAATTTGAAAATCAGAATTATCAATTATATTAATCACTGTTATTAGTATAAAAAGTTAATGTTACTGATTATAATCAAAATCATTGCTAATATTGTATTTAGAATTTATTTGAATTTAAAAACTGTGAAACGTTGAAATCAGAAAGTAATTTTGTGATAAAATCACTCAGTAACATTTCATTGCTTATTATTATTTTAAACTTGAGTTTGCAATTGCAACATGACCTCAATATTGATCATGTTTCACCTTTCATCAAGTATCTGATAAAATAAACAAATCACATAATTAGCAATCTGCCATTCACTTCATGAATAGTGAAATTGTGGTGCGAATGACTACTTCTGCATATTTGACTGACTTCCAAACGGTCGTTTCTTAACATCAAATAGTATCAATAAAAATATGTTGATTGTGACTAAATTTAGATGTATAACAAAATAAACATTTGGGAATAACTTTAAAAATAAACCTTTAACAATGTTGTACCAAGTACAAAACAGGCTATCCTAACTGAAGGATAATCTATATGCCTATATGCAAATGCATGTGCTCTGTGTTCCATTATTGTACAATACAATATCAAGATTTCTCTTCAAGAATATGAAAGAGAGCAGATATACTGGCTATCACAAGAATGAATGTGACCATTCACATCAAAGGGGCAAAGATGTCCACCCTGTAAAATTAAGACAATTGATCAACCCTGTACAATTGAGACAACTTCAAAACTCGTCTAAATCAAGATCATTCTATGTTTTGGTTAAGTCTGTGTTCAAAAATCCCCTTCACTGTACACGGTAATGTTCCTTTGAGATGAATGGCCAAATATTTATAAAGATGTTACCATATTATCTCCATCAATAACCTACTAATAATGTCTTGTTTAGGTTAAAAAATGTTCTTCTATTTTTTACAAAATACTTGCACAGCAAAATTCCAAGTCAGCAGAACCACAATGGATCACTAACTGTACAACTCCTAAGCATCCTGGATGTGACTAGTGCAGTTAGTTTTCAGTGCCAGTACAGCTACTGTAGCATAGTAATTGTACCGTTACTGCACTGGTACTGTAAAGTAACTGCATCAGACTTGTCCAATTGCCAAGAATCTCATAAGTTTGCAGTAACTGAAATATTGCAAGTCCATCTACAGGCTGGAGGTATATTTCCTGTGTAGAATAGATGATTTAGGATAGTGACCACATGTTGCGACCCTTTGATGAATGTCAAGTTCAAAAATGTCACATTATAATGGGAACATAATATAGAGAAAATATAAAGTAGCCTCAGTTTCTAAAACACATGACAATGACAAGTTTATACAAGGCCTTTTGGTGTACATTCACGTTACAGAATTCTAGCAATACAATATCATTCTTCAGACAGGGTTTAAGTGTAGGTGCTGTTTACCAAGAAACAGCCATTGATTGACCGAAATTTGTTTTTAAATAATGGAAGGTTGGGACCAAAAAAAGTGTCAAGCTTTTCGGAGATATTACAGAGGCAGAGATTTCAAAGTTCACGCAAACGTTGATGTAAAACAAGTATTCTCAGGAAAAACAAAAAGTTAACGTTCCAACTTCTCTATTGTCAAAACACAACTTATCAGAATCATAACAATGTTAACTTTTTTTAATGAACAGGAAATCAAATTGTAACCTTTCTGTTGTAATTCTGAAAAGTTAACTTTTTTGCTCACAAGTTGATAAACAGAAAATTTGTCGTTGCATGAGATAAATGTTCAGCTACATCTAGGCATTGTCAGGTACATTTAGGATAATTTGCTCAAACCTGATCAGGGACTGCTTCAAACCTCAACCGATGGCTGTCTGCCGATTCTGGGCGGTTGGCTATTTTTAATTCCGGTTGAACCGACCAGAACTGCCGGTTGAGTTTTTGAAGCGGCCCCTAGTTGTTCTCTGCATTTTCATATCAACAAATGATCCCAATTCATCGAAATCTTTCTCATCATGTATACCATACACAAAAACCCAAAATCTGATCATATTCATTTAAATGCACACAAAAGGCCATCAAATTGAGGTATAAATGCATAAATACTGTTAAATTACAGTGCTATATAAAACTGTACAAATCAGGAGTTGATAATACAAAGTATTTTCTTAAAAGATATCATTTCAAGCTTCAAACATCGCCTTTTTAGTAGCATACGACACTAGCTTGTATTTCACACATTTAAGTGTTTCAAGACTACATCCTGGAAGCGAATGATAACTTGTTGACTGTATAATTTATAATTTGGTAGCAGACAATATTAAAACACATGTCATTAAATGATTACGATTAAGCGAAAGACAGTCCTAAAATAACACATTCATGACATGATAAAAATAAAAATGCCTTATGTAATAATATCTACACTTTCGCATACATGCAGCTTGAAAATGTAATTTAAGGTCACTTGGATGATAATGAATCTGTAAATTGTCAAATTTGTAAATCAATCCAATTGTCCAAAAACGTTTAGGTCTCAAAAATTATGCGATATAACTGTATCAAAACCAGCGAGTTGCTCTGTAGCTCATGAAGCAATGTTGATTATGGATAAGGTTCCATCTGTCAAAAGTCTTGTTTTAAATATATAAATAAGAATAAATACAGCAGATTTGCCATGCTAAACTTAAGTCGTGTTTAAGTGTTTATTCCAAGCTGCTTGGCACATACAGTTCTACACCATGAAGACATGCAATTTACAGAATTCACCTTCATAAAACTACTGTGATCCAAAACCCAACCGGTTCTAACAATGTCACAGCCTGAAGCCAACAGTTTTTGAGCGGTCAACCACCGGTTACATTTTGAAGTGTTCCGCAAGCAAAATACTGTAAATATAATTAGTTTGCAGGTAATTTATTTTTGATAATTGGAGCCCACAGCTTTTTTCACATATATTTAATTTTGTAATTTGAAAATTTTTGTTATTACGAATAAATACTTTGGATAGATAATGAGAAAAAATATTTATCCACTTTCTGAAGTGTACAGTATATCTTAAACCAAACCTATAAGACCTAAGTTATCATGTAAATGCAAGAATGTTGTATCTGCAATGCCATATTTTTTAACACATTGTCGCTAGAATGTGAATAAAGTTATAAGATTTGTTCTCATGTATTAGTGGCTCTTGAAATGGTTCTGAATCATTTCAAAAGCCACTAACTCAATACTGACACTATACAGTGTGTAATGCATATTAAAATGATGACTATTGCATTTGTGACTTTCTTGCAAACTACATGCCAAAGTGCTCATTGGCTGAAATGAACTTTCTTTCCTTTGTTCAACCAATCAGAGTGTAGCTTATAAAAGGAAAAACAGGCTGTGAAGTTACATTTTTAAATTCAAATTCGTACTGCATTTGGCCAAAAAAAGAAACAGGTCTTGCCACAACCAATCAAATTTGATGTTAGAAAGCATTAACATCCAATCAAACATAAGATTCTTCGGTAAATTCAATACTGTCTAAATCGTCTTCAACACAAGTGCCCGAATCTGTGCTACCGAGCTGCTTATGTTTCTGCCAGTTCCTTTTAGCTTGCAAAATTTTTTGTTTAAACTCTTCATCAGATCTCAGTTCACTCACTCGATCCCCTTTACTATCAATCTCCCTTACCGCTGACTTGGGCAGGGAGGACGGAGACTTAGGAGGCTCGGCATGGGGATCCGGAAATGGAAAATGCAATGCTGTTCTTGGACTGAGTCCAGAATCAGTTGAAGTTGTGGAGTTGTTTGATACACTTCGCCCAACTTCAATGTGTTCAGATCTTTCCTCAACGCTCACAGACCTCCTTATCGGTGGAGGTTTACCGGATGTCAATCCCACATGCCGCCTGTCTACAGTAGGACTCGTAATTCGTCTTGTTGCCTGTGGTCGTGGCGATTTTGAGTCACTACTTACTGGAGTCGTTGATTTCAGAGTTGTATCTTGAGAAAAGAAAATCGGAGTTTTGGTCGGCGAGTCGAGAGGTGAGCATCTATCGCTGTTGCTCCTATGTATCGAATCTTGGGAATTGCGTAAATTGGCAACCCTTCTGTCTCTACTCTCTGTACGATCGCTAGATGTGCGTCGCACAGACGGCACTCTCAAACCATGCATTAGTTTTGCTGGATGTGATTTGTGCAGCTTTAAGCTCTCAATGTCGACAGTTTCTGCATCGCTTGATTCAGAGTCTGATGAATAATAAATAATGCCACTTTCTACTAGATGACTGTCGTCATTTGGGAAAAATGTCCTGTGGTCATCTTGTGACATGGAAGTACGTAATGGTGGTCGCGATGACCTAACAGGCCTACTCTCAGAGCCTTTACTACGTACAGGTTGTCTGGCTCTGTTATTCCACTGTGTTTTATTAGGATTAATTTTGAGTCCAACACTATCCACAGATGTGTGCCTGTGGAACAAAGCTCTCCTATTCATAGCCTCTTGGTACGATGGAGGAGTGCTTCTTTGTTGCGAATCAGGAATTGGCGACAATTGTTGCATAATTCTTTCTCTTTCAGAGTCTCTTTGTTGCCTCCTACGCTCATGAATATGATGATCACTTTGCGATTTCATCACTCCCGGTTTAGGCGAGTTCTGCTGAAGTGATGTTTGAGTGGCATCGCGCGGAAAGAATTCCCTTGGAGGATTCATAATATGCTTTGGTTGAGCTCCATGACTCGTTGTGGTTGGCCTAATGGCCAAAGTCTTTGGTCTTTCTGTTACTGGCAATCCTCGCTGTATTTTACCACTCGATGACTGCTTGTTCAGCTCATGTTTAGAGTTCTGTGGCATTACTGGAAACAAGCCTTCTGACGACGAAGAGGACAACGGTGTGTGCCATACGGGCACTCTACTAGAGTTGTTTGTTTTTGGTCTTACAGATTCATTGTCTCTTGGGGACACCCTGGAATAGGAATGCCCATGAGCATGTGGTTTCAGCCCTCGCGGACTAGGCTGTCGCCTTTCAAAGTGCTCAGCAGTACCGATCTCACTAAACAATTTCAATGAGCTCTCCTGATTTAAGTCTTGCAACATTTTATAAGTTTCCGGACTAATTTCCACTTCGTTATCAGACGTATCTGGGCTATTTTCTACTGTCACTCCAGCAGAGCGAGATGTCCTTACAACAATTTTCTTGCCTTTGTATGCAACCTCTGGAGGCTCAGATCCTCTCCGCACCCTAAGTGCAGAAGGGGAAGATATACGCCCATCATGAAAACCAATGTCCATTCCGTCTCTCACATATCCAGCACTACGGCTGTGCCTGAGCCCCGTTTGTGAGCCCATGGAAGAATTTGAACCAGATGTCTCTTTCTTGGATTCAACACCAGAGTCTGTAGTATCAGAGGCTTCCGATTCGGGATATAAATCATTATTACTAGACGTCAGCCCAGAGTCTCTACTTAGTGTTGACGGTGATAGCAATTGTCCTGGCCAATGCATCGACCTTGGACTCGGACTCAGATCATTATCGTAGAGTTCTCTTTCGATGCTTTCTAACGAGGAATCATCTCGTTTCAAACTAGACGGATCATGTCCACTGTTCATGCTGTCAGAATCGCCACTTAATTCATGATCTGTACCCTCTTTTCTGATTGGTGGATCGCCAAAGACCGTGATGACCTCTTCTCCAAAGATTTCCGTTGTATGCCTAATCATAAACTCTACTAGTGATGGTGCTTTCGTGGTTGCAGTGGCCTGGAACACAAAATATGAAAGACATTGATTACTATTCTGTATATATCATTCTTGAATACTTCATTAGATAAAAAGATAAAACTGCTAATCCATTGCAGAAAACAACAAAATCAAAACTCTGATATCACAAAAATTTCTGTTGTGAAGAATTTTTACCACTTTACTAGTTAACCAGTATCTTTTGTATTCTGTTGTTTTTCATACTCCAATGACAAAATTAGTTATGAAAGATTTTTAGATTGGATTTCAAATAAAAACCCTACCTATGCGATTGTTTAGCTGGGTAAAATTATATTACTTGGGAAAAATGCAAACCCTTCATTTTGTTATGAACAGTTAAGGTAAGCGTTAGTTAAAGGATTCTGGTCTTGTGATTTGTAAATTAGGCCCTGATCCATACTGATATCCTATATAAAAGGTTTCTCAAACCAAATGTAATGCAAATTCTGATCACCACCTTTATATGGTACCTCATGCAGCATTGAGCTCATTCAGCATCACATGCTTTTCAATTTTACAGATGACTGTCAAAGATAATTTCATTAGAATCAAATTATTTTAGGGCAATTTATATTGAACATTAAGCATAATTGCACAGACTTCTTTAAAATTACAACATAGTACGCATTTTCCCTGTTTTTGTAATGTGTCGACCTTTTTATATGGGGCATGAAATATGGCAAAATATTCCTGCCTCAAGTTGAATTCATTTCAACTCAAAAAATCTTGTTGTGCGACAAAATTTTGCCGATATCGATTATCTCAGCGACATGACATGTAGCTTTGCCGCTACGACAACCGGAAGCGGCAAGTTTTTGCAAAAAATGTACGTCATGCAGCAACAAAGCTGCAAAACTACATGAGTATGAAAGCAGAATTATGATAAAGAACATGTTTAGGAGCAAAACATGATGCACACTCTATCAGAATTTTGGTCTTTCTTGAAAATCCTCCCTACTTGACCAGTACATACCTGTGCCAAAGCACCAGCTGACAACGGAGGCCAAATCATACTCGGCGCTACGCATATGGACAAGTTATATGCGTTCATACAGTTCTCATCGTTATGTAAGTCGATGTAGTGCAGCATACAGAAAACGTGGTTTAGTAACATCACATGGCTGGGAGAGAGTCTGTCCAACAGGCTGAAACGACGAACAAACAAAACGGTATATATTATAGGCAAATCAAACAATGATTGGACAACGTAAACAGAAATCCTGGGTGCAGGGCCCCATTATTTGTAAATGCAACCCTTACCCTGGATTTTTGTTTTCTTTGTCAAATTAATTTTTATTTTGCCTGGGTATTTATATAGTACCCACAAAGAATGGCAAAAACCAATGAAGGGGTATGGGAACAAGTTGGTTTTTGTTGTCTTATTGAATAAAGGCAATAACTGTGTTTCACAAAGAAGTGGCTGAAAAGTAACCTTTATGTTTTCCAAAGGCAAAAACAGTAAAGGAGATTATTTGCTACTTGAATACAGAAAATGACTGTGCTTTCAATAAGTTTTTCTGAGACGTAGCTCAAATTCAGTCTTGATGTGGCAACTGGAAAATTTAAAGTTTGTGTCACAAGCTTTGTTGTTGTGTTGGATGAGTGGAGTCTGATCAGGAGTGTAGTCTTTGCTAGTCTAGTATATATTAGTAAATGTTCTACAGATGCATTTTGAAAGACACAGTTTAAAAGTAACCCGACAGTTTTACTTGGTGTAGGAGCACGTGTGGCTGATTGGATAAGGTGCCGTCTCATAATCCATAGGTTTTATGTTCGAGCCCCGCTTGTGTCAATGTGTTGTATCCTTGGGCAAGGCACTTTATCCTCATTGCCCCTTTGCAATGTGAAGCATTCGCTTCGGGCTGCAGTCTACTTAATTGCATTGTTGTGTGTTTAGGTGTGTTTAAAATAATTTATAAATTCTAGCAATCTGACCTGAGGGTCACGATTATGTAAATTTACTATCCAATGATATAAAAGCCCTGGTTTGATCACTTAACACATTCTGAGGATTATTGGTCTGTGAAAAAAAACTTACTGTAACTTTGAAAGGCAAATTGATTAGTTTTACAAGCCTTATCAGTCACAGGTCGGACATACGGACAATCTATATCCACAAAAAGTGCGGAGTGGGCACTTACGCACAACACACATCACAAAGATACGAGGAAAAAAGTGATGATAGTATACTCTGTAAATCTTGAAGTATGCAACAAGCAGCCGATTAACACATATAAACCAATATGACCATACGGGGAAGTAAATTAATCCGTATTTCTCGAATCATAATAATGTACCAAATCATGCTAAATATTCAAATGAACTTAAGATCAATGTTTGTTGATGTGTTAGCAACAAAATGAGCAATAAATAATACCAACATTTTGAAGAATTCATGTAAGAAAATATTAATGCCCAGTGATTTGGTCTTAATCAATCATTACTAGTTTCTTACACAATACAAAACCACCAGTTCACAGTGTTGTACAATACAAGGGATATGCTAGGGATCTGGTAACAGAGTCTGATTGCTTGTCGCATTCTTCAAGGTTTATAGAGTATAGAGGCTATTACTTAACTCTCAAGAAAAGCAAACCTACCTTTTGATAGCTTCTATCCTCTGCAACACATCCTCCACTTCATTCGTATTAATCCAATTATCATACAGATCACAATTGAACACAGAATCCGGAAGATTTCGCAAGAATTCCTTAAACAGCGCTGCCGATACAGCTAGCGGCAGCTCGTCAAAGCACACCTCCTCTCCTGCGTCCAGCTTGGCCTTGACTTCGCGACAGACTCGGGCATTGCCAGATTTACGGAAGATGCCGGTGAAGAATGGCCCGTTGTTGTACAAGGTGGTTATGAGATCTGTGATTGGCTTTGGAAGGGAGTTGTCGGGGCACAAGATTGGAAGAGCCATGCCAAACAATCTGTAAAGACAATGTTTTAGAACAAATCCTTACTAATGTACCATAAGTGTGGAGAAGGGAGAGGAATGAGAATCAATCTTTCTCAACTAGTGGTCCAAGCAACCACTAGTTAAAACTTCACAAATAAAAATAATGAAGAATATGATAACTGATATATTATTTGTTGACTATTAATAACAGTTTAGTTTGAAACATCTTGCCACTTCATACAGTTAAATTAAAACCTTATTTCAAATTACAATAATGGTTAACTTTTCTGTTCAATATTTTGTTAGAATTTTACATTAACCTTCCAAACCAACCTCTCTGCAGCATAATCAAAAGTGTCCGGAGCCGTACGTGCTGCCTGGGCTCATTGTGGGTCCATGGGAGGGGAGATCAGGGGAACGGTACTAGTTCTAGTGTAGATTTTGCACTAAACTCCGGTTTTTGATTCACAGAAGAACATTTTTGAATTGAGTATGCGTGTGAGGTAGTACTTACTTTCCCGATGGTGATGATCCTTCAGTTTTGGTGGACATACTTCTTTTGAAAGACAACTTGAATGGAGACTTCTTGGCTTTCCTGAATCGCTTCTGGACACCACTGGTATCTGTACAAAGGTAAGATGTAAAAGGATTGAGACTTGTTGACTATTTCTTTATCTTTTTAAGTAATATTTGCTGAAGTGAAACAACACTGTCTTTGTGAAGTTGATAGCTCAAAATCTATTCAGACTAAGCAGAATTCACACTTGATGCCAACACACTGAGCATGTATAGATATAAGTGCTGAAAGATCGTTATCAAAACACATCGCCACTTGTGTCAACACAAACGTAGTTGAGGTAAAATGAACTCTAATTACCTGCTGCTAAAAATGAATCTGTGTGCGTTTTGAGTGTGAATTCATTGGTGGTGTCGTTTGTGGTGAAAATGATTGAAATTTGTGTTTGCATTGAGTATAAATCAGCATCACATGCAAATAAGGTAAAACCTACAAATTATACCATATTTGTACCATAATGTATATATATACATAAGGACCAGTGATTCAACTGAAAAAAATTCAGTGATATAGCTTCACTACTTCTGGATGATACCAAAAACTATTTGATATCCCCCTCATGTGCAACCAGGTTGAATTGTTTTTAGACTTACCATTACTGATTCCAGCATGCGTCTTGCCCGCTCGCCTCAAAATAAACTGGCATTTATGCTCAGGAAGCTCTTTCTCGGCAAACGACAACACTTGGTCCTCATCTTCAGGGTACAAGAGGTCGTCGTATTTCGCCAAGACGTCTCGCAAATGGTTCATCTTGATGGCATAGGGAAGCTCATGACCTGCATGAAAGACAAATCAAAACAGGGTAATTTATCATTTGAATCGTGGAATGATTAATGACATGATGGAATGTTGCCGGGGTCATGAGATTTGTAACACTTGTCAAGTCCAACTCGCAGGGAGAGCTCATTTGTTAAAACAACGAATCAATTTCAAGTAAATATTGGAAGAATTTGACTCGGGGGAAAATGTAACAATTCATGGTGACATAATAAGCGTGGATGGGAGTGCAGCAGTTGAATTTCTGAACAAATGTAATGATTCCAAGTGACAGATTTTTGATGGGTATACAGGAATTTGGTGTATACAATTCCTGTCTAAGGTCAAAGTGTAATGATGTAGAGAATATTCAAGATCAGTTTTTTCGTTGAATTTTACATTTCAGACTTCCCCACCAAAAAAGGCAACAAAATTGATGGACATCATTTGTTTTTGGATGAGTTACTCATCAAAAATCTATTGTCCTGATGATAGCTATAGAAATATGTTTAAATTTCTATTTATTAGGCAACCATATACATGTAAGGAAAAGTTGTAATGCACTACAAATGGAACACAATCTCACTCCCTTCCAGATTTTACTTAATTTTTATTTTTCAATCACTTCAAAATTCTTTGCAGCTTTGAGTGAGTCAACTATTTTGTCTGATTTCCCTAACGCTATTCCCAATCAAAACAATCCCTGGATTAATTTATAACAGATAACTTCCTCAAATTTGGTTCAAACAAATGTCATTACCATTCTGATTTTATATGGGATTCCTACTTAAAACTCAAATTCAATTTTTATTCCTTATCAGACCAGTGTGCCAAATTGCAGACATAGAGCGGAACCTCCTTAAGTAATATTTCTGATGAACATGTAAGTCATATATTGCATGGAATTATGCAACTGTGTTGAAACAAAAGCAAATAACAAGCTTAGGCCAAAAAAAATAAATTGTTTGGTTGTCCTCCACAATTTTTTTTGAGCAAGTGCGGGCGGGCGGATTTTAGCACACTGCCCACGGGCGAAAGTTTGATTTAGAGAGTGCCAGACATGGTATACACTAAACTGAACAATATTGACAGCCCGAAACAAGGGCTACTATTGAGGAGACTTTTATTGCCTCAATTTGTAAGTTAGAAAACTTGAACTCCATCTTATTTTTTTTTAAATCATTGTGCCAATATTTGAGCTACTGCACTGATTTGACACATACAGCCTTAGCGGAAACATTGATGATGTCCCAAGAATTGTTTAGTTTAAATAATGAGGGAAAAATCCCATTAGACAGCTCGGAATTTTATGGGTATCTCCCATCAACAGCTGGTTGTGATTGGCATGCAAACTGTGACATTTGCTATAAATGAATAAGTCAAACTTATGAAAGGAAAAGCCTTCTTGAAATCATTATTAAGGAAAGTTCAACATCACTTTGCATGACTTGATTGAATGTAATAATTGAACTATTTCAAAAAGTGCACTTATGAGTACAACTTCCCCAACATATGTTGTTATTTGTTAATTCTTTATTACATTGAAACAAATTGTATTAAGATTTACCTTTATTGCCTTGTTTTGAGTAATTCTTTATCATCAATTTCATTTTCTCAATTCACTCTTTATCTTCGACACACATGGCCTAGATAATTTCAATCTCATGTGTACATATCGATGTACACATGAGTGAATGAGTGAAATAACCCCAAAACAAATTTTAGTTACTGCCCTAACAAGGATTTTGACAAAGTTTTACCTTAAATTTTACCCCCCCTGTTTCTTAAATTTTCGAAATACCATTATTTGTTGAAAATTGTTGTTTTTGTTTTGTTCATGTTGAATTTTCCTTAGTTATGATTTCAAGAAAGTTTTTCCTTTCTTTAATGTAGCTTATTCATTAGCATAGTAAACTAAGACACTGCTGGCATAATGGTTTCCACCCCTTTTTTGCAATCCCTAGTATGCCTCACCTATGAGGGGATACATGGCGGCCTCTTTGCTGGACCGCACCCAGAGTTGATATTCGTTGACGTCGGTTTCTTCTAACGAGAATTTCTCTATGCATACACCTAGCAACTTCTTTGCAGTGTCTGAGAGCCCCACTTGCAATGTTAGTTGTGTCTGAAATGAAAAAACAAGTAATCAAGTTTTAAAGTTGGACACTAGTCACTAACACTGAGCAAAGAATTACTTGAGATATAGATTTTTTTAAACTTTACTTCAAAATTACAAAAATTGGTCATCCATTTTTTCTGTGTCTCAGTTTGGGTATTAACAAAGAGGCTCAATAATTCTCTCCAGTCAAACAGAATTGCTCAATTTAACCAAGATCTGTTTTTCAGAGAAAATTGAGACTCATTCTATATGCATAAGTCAAATGTGCAAGATTGGCATAAATCCCAGGTCTTCAATATTTTACTCACTATTTGTTTAACCATTAATGTTCTAAAATTATTTCTGTTGTGCGTGAAATCTCCAACCCAAATACGCATATGATAGACCCGTCCGTACATTCAGATCTTATATTCACAGAGTGTGGTAAAGGGAACAGTATCTGTATCCCTGTACTTCTCTCTTTCGAATCAATTGGACCAGACTTCACAATTTTGTTACCATTTGCGGTGAGGGGGATTCTTCAGCGCAGGTCTGTTACCTTGCCAGCATTAAAGAATGCCAATACCCACTTCAAACTCGGGTTGGGAGGAGAACATTCTATCCTTTACGGACACTACACAAGCTGCCAACCGAAATCGAACCAACGACCCCCGGTGCCTCATGATTAAAGAGTCAGGGACTTGCACCACTAGGCAATGCATGTTTAATTTTTCAACAAAGTAGAATTTAAGTAAACAATAATGATCGCACTCACCTGTTCTGCTTGAGCTGTTGTTTTGTTTTCCTTCATTTCCTTGTTAATTACCCGTACACTTAAAGTTTTCAACTCCTCCTTGTCTCTCTGTGCATCAATGTGTCTGAAATGAACGAAACAAAAGAGAATCCCAGTTAGAGACAAGATCTACCTGGTGCTCCTGGCAATGGAGGGATTTCATATGCCGTATCATTGCTGCATAGCAACAAATACACAAATCTAAACCTCTGTAGTAAGAAAATACTCGTATTCAGTTACACCCCTGAGGAAGATCTTTATCATAACACCGAGTTGTCAGGCTTCGCATCCCACTCAGCACCAACGGCAGAAAACAAAAGGAGTTTTCGCAAGTCTACGACCAAAATGACTTTAAAAGGGGTGAACCCTGTGATTTTTACTTCGAGCAAGAAGTAATGAACACCTTTTGTAACCACAATCTGAATCTTCGGTGTCCTATCAAATTACACCATAATAATTACAATTTTTGACACCAGACCACCTTAAATAACCCATCGTTGAGTAGGTTCCCTCCCGCTTTGCTCGAAAAATTTTGCATCTAACTGAGCTTAAATAAGAAAACTGATTTGGATTCTCATCAAGTATTTCAACCCAAGCGATCAACACATCAAAGATAGATGACTTGGGTGTTAAAGGCAATGGCTACGTTGGCACTTTGTTTTTATGATCTGTTTAATTAAAATAACCCTAGAATGATGAGTTAAGAGGAAGACATGGAAAATGTCCGGACCATCGCATTGCAAAGTGGTTGATTGAGCATGTATGTTGACAATTACTAAAATAACACCATCCTTCCTGTCATGTGTCATAAGCCACATTTGTATTGAACTTTGTCATTTAGAGATGATATCACTGCTTGTCATATTTCATCTGATGTGAAAACAAAAAGTAGCCTACGAGGACACGTGTCATGAAATGCTGCTACAAATGTGTCATTGTGAATGATTTACCATTTCTTGTCACCGTTCATTAATTACCCGGGATTCCTTCATAGTTTTCTTCAAGATTTTTTAAAGGGTAGACTAGCATGACAGATCTGTGTCCTTAAAGATTAAACTAGAAATGCTAGACCAGGGGTTCTCAACTAGTTTTTTTACAATGCACATAAATGAGAAATAGGGTAAAGTGCCAAATGCTCTTTTTTCTCAGTGTATTTCTAATGTAGAAATTTCTTTCAATTTTGATAGTGTCAAATAGCCAATCAGCACCAGTCAAAGTGCCAAATTTTGCGCATGTGCCACTAGTCAAGAAGCACTGTGCTAGATCATAGCACATATGGATAAAATGCCATTGCTCTTGACAAACAAAACTGTTAAAACCACTGTGGGCTCTGCGTGTACCATGACATTTGTTATCAGATAATACCGTTCACAAACATCCAGGAGTGATCTCACCGCTGGTAGTCTTAATTGCTGGGGTATCTCTAGCTGTTTATGATATCAGATAACTATCTAAACAAAACTAACTTTGACCTATATCCTACCCTTCACTAATTCTTTCAGAAACAAGATTTTCTAATATTCCATCTTCATATCATGACTCTCAATAAAATGGGCAATGACCTAGTTACCCTAAAACATAATGGACCGATGGTGACGATGATAATAGTGGTGTTGGTATTTGAGATAATGATGACGATGATGCACAAAGCTGGATCCTTTTTTCGGTACCCATTTTTATTGCTGTATATACTCCTGGAGCATATTTGACTTGGGAAGTTTTCAGTTGACATATATGCTCCAGGAGCATGTTTGACTATGCTCCTGGACCATATTTTCAATTCAAATATGCTCCTGGAGCATTTTAAGTCACACGTATGCTCCTGGAGCGTATACTTAAACTGAAAATTCAAAGCCAAATATGCTCTTGGAGCATAAATTAGGGCAACAATCTCACAAAAGTCCAAGATTCCCTTAATTCCTTTATTTCTTTACTTACTTTTCCAGACAATGCCACCAAAGATTCCTCTCCTCCAGAGAGCTGAACGTGAGCACACAATTAGTTGTCGGCCAACCCAGAACAAACGAGCAATCCGCAGGCCGTGACATCTCGCATACGTCTTCTATACACGTTGCCATCCATAACTCACTCACACGTAATCGATGTTTTAACCTGAAAGTACTTCCAGATTTACTGGACAATCGCAAAGAAAGGGAGGAAATACAAACGGATTAGAATGTTACTTTGAATAACTATCATGATGACTAGTGCTATGGTTTTTATGATTATTACTCATTCGGGGAAATGGAATATTGAATTTTATCAGAACAATTTCAATCAGTTTATATTCATTATATCATACAGTCATTGCTTATGCAGGAGGTAACATCTTTAATTTATTGATGATGTTGTGAAATCAAGTTGAAGTGTTTTGATCAGGTGCATCATCATGCAATATTTCTGCATGACTTATTTTTCCTACAATTTAGTTGAAAGAAACTGTTTTTATAAGAAAGAAAGAGGTTGAAACAATAATCTAGCTGTAGAGATAAATTTTGGAAGACCTTGTCATTCAACTCCAAGACAATGTTTCTTGCCAGGGAGCAGCATGGTACAGTCCCAAATGACCAATCAGAGGTCAGGATTTAATTTTGTGACATCAGTGCGTCTAACAGAAAAGTCAAGACATCTATCCAATCACTTACTTTGGTTTAGCTATGATGAGTAAATCGTTGAATAGAAACAGATATCTGCATTGTGTTTGGACTCCAGTGGTGCTTTGGACGGGAGCCTCCATGATGTACTGTCTATTGTTATTATTGGACCACAAGGTCGGCGATGATCTCCCTCCCGTGAGATCCATGTTAGCCAATGACTGCTGGTCTGTAAATGAAGCGCTGGGAACGAGCCTGCATGTGGAAGAAAAGGAATAAGAGAAATAACATGAAAACAAGAACAGAATAAGGCACCTTTTCAGGAATAATGAATTAATAACATGCAAAGAAATTTCAAAAAATCTAGGTGGCATCTGTGCTAGCTCTAGCTCAAAACCCCATGTCACTGCCAAGCCACACTGTGCAGACCAAGTAGCAAAACCAACCTCACATTTCATAAGGCAACATTTTTTAATCAAGTATGAAGATGTTTTGGTCTAACTCTATTCAATTATATCATTAAGCTGTGTATCTGAATTTCTATTTCTTTAAGACAAGTTCAAGTAATTTGGGCCAAAGATATTGGAAGAAATCAAAGAACATGCACTGTTCAAATTCATACAGAGGGATTTATAAGCAAATAAAACAATTCCAATAGAAATGTAGAGTTGAATGACATTTTCAATCAAAGTAAAACATGATCTTAGTGCTGAAATCCAACAGCTTTCATAACTCCAAAACAAGGCCTACAAAAAGGGAAAGCTACTTAGTGATTCCAATCAACAGTTGTGTTATTGGACGTGATCAGTCTGGGCCTCTGTGAGTCAACAACACATGACAATATTACAAGACTAAAACGAGGCTTATAATCAAACTTTTTGAAAGTGTGCATGGGGAGGGGGATGCAGGGTAGGAGAGAGGGGATCA
>JXSR01S049180.1:124801-140846 GCA_000969725.1 Ophiothrix spiculata
CCCCCCCGGGACTCAACCCACCAGTCTACAATTTGAAGAAAAGCTAGTCTACATAAATGACATTAAGAATGATTTTAGTGAAACTGTACTGAACGAAGGTGTAAAGGCAAATTTACAAGGGCTCTCTTTATCCACGCATATTATAGTCTCTACAAAACGATAGACAACTGGAATTGGTGATGTATTTCATATTGTTCAATATCATTCATGGACCAAATGATCAAGAATAAAATCCCTCCAGATACAATTTTTTTCTGTATCTGAAATTTGTAACCAATTTATCACTTAACGAATTTTTGAAATCTCAAATTTCCCTACGGTGGTTATGGCAGACTTATTATAACTTGTAGATAGCCCCTTTCAAGTTTGGAAAAGTACATAAGCTGAACTAACAAATTGTAAGTACAAAAAAGTGGTTGGTCTTTTGATTTTTTACAAATTTACAATCCAGGGTCCGCTTGATCACGAAACTCTGCTAATGCTAGCTGTTTACCTGAAAAATATTAATTTTGAGAGTTGTAGTTGCCAACTAGAGTTAACAGCCTTCTTGAATGCTGCCTTCCCAAAATTCTAAGGAGATATCCAGGTAAGAGAAAATCTTCAAAAAATTGTTATTTTAACAAACGAGTGCTGGCAAGTATTTTCATAAGGAATATACACTTGCGACCCTGATTATTACCCAGGTTTGTTTTGATACACAAAAGAACGACACACCTAGTAATTATTCAGTAGCGTTTAATTCAGTTTGGCACATCTTCCTAGTCAGATACGAGACACATCCTTATACACAATGAAGATCCATTACCAAATTTAGTCCTACATTTAGTGCCAACCCCTCAGATAATATGACTCATTCTTTACTTCCTAACCTCCCAGATTCTCTCCTCTTTAAATCAAAAACACTAATTAATACCTGATTAGATAATTAATTCCTTCATTAGCACTTGGGAAATGTGTGGATCGCAACAAACAAACAGATCTCCACATAATAAACCGATGTTTCCAACTGGCATGTCTCGGATAAACAATTTGAATTCGCATGATGGTTTCCAAATAATGAATCGTTGTCAGCGAGCAGAAAACAGGGGTACCATAAAATGGTAGATTGTCATTCTCAAAAATATAGTTTTACTTTGTAAATCTGACTTTGGAACAAATATGATAAGGCCAAAAAAATATTATGTTTGTTTGCCCTCCGTGACCGACCCTATTCAAAAATTAAAAAAAAATATATTAGGGTCGGGAAAGCACCCAATTTTGCTCAGATTGGGTGTTTTTTGAGAAAATATTTTGAAAATAGTAGAAAATGCACCCAAATTTGGTACTTTGGGTGCTTTAAAAAAAAAAAATAATAAAAAAAAAATCCCGACCGACCGACTCAATTTTTCAGAAATCCCACTGGAGGGCAAACAAACAATATTTTTTTTTTGCCTAAGATATTAATACAAACATTTGAAATCTATGACATAAAGTTCTTCTTGAATTTGTACGTGTTTCACAGAGCACTATGCCTCCCTGATCTGGACTTCCATGCTGCCTCAACACACTATATGTTCGATGACAACTGTGGCAAAAGTAACATATTCCATTCTCGCATTGCCCATCATATCCAGTTCTTTAAAACTTTTAGAAGCCTCTGCAAGAGAGGGGAGCGTGGCCGAGCGGTTAGAGCATTGGACTCGTAATCGCATTCTATACATCTGTTGTGGGGTTGAGCCCGGTCCCTGCACGTCTCCTTGTTTCCTTAAGCAAGAAACTTTACTCTACTTGCTTCGTGCTTCAGAAGGCATGTAAAGCCGGTTTGTCCCATCTGAAGTGTTCCTGACCCACTGTTGGATGTAAAAGAACGTCACAGGCTATTCGAAAACAGTAGGGAAAACTTTCCCGGTCATGTTGACTATACATTCAAAAGTAACTCATATCTCTCTAGGACCAGAGAGCTTCGCATTTGACTCCAATTGGAGTGTTGTGAAGTATCTAAGCAGAAGCAGAATCACTACTATTTGGAACATGCTAATTAACCCTATAGGCCTGGACATTCTCTTTATCCATAATCATTCTATACTCTGTAAATCTTGAAGTATGCAACAAGTAGCCGATTAACGCACAAAAACCAATATGACCATATGGGGAGATAAATTAGTCCATATTTCTCAAATCATAACAGGGTATCAAATCTTCCTGAATATTCAAATAAACTTATTTGCAATGTTTGTCCATGTGTTATCAAAAATATTAGCCCAAAATAATACCAAAATTATGAAGAATTCATGTAAAAATATATTAATACGCAGTGATTTGGCCTTAATCAAACCTAATCAATTATTACTAGTCTCTTACACAATACAAAACCAACAGTTCACAATGTTGAAGAATACAAGGGATATGTTATGGATCTTGTAACAGAGTCTGATTGCTTGTTGCATACTTCAATGTTTATAGAGTTTAGAGGGATATCTAAACTCAATAGAGAATTGTGCCTTTTACAATGTCACAAATCTGATCACTGGTCGGTACTACTGACATACTGTCCTACATGTATGGTACACATTATATCCCAATCTGTCGTTGGGCTTGTTGAAATCTATGACAAACATACATATGGTAGCAGCTGATGATGATGATTAACAATAATGAAATGGTAATGATATGCTAGAAAAACAATCATCATATATCTTTTTAGTAGGTCTACTGTCAAAATGGAACAGCATATAAAATAACAGTACATAACTCTCTGATTCGACCAAAACCTCCAATGTTATAGTATATTTGGGTTGAAATTAGCATATTTATAAACCTATACTACAGTGAGTGATTTAAATGCGATATTTCTGGTAGCAAGGCAAATATTGATATGCTACTTGATCTTTGTTCTTTGCAAACGTAATCAACTTAATGAGGCACTAATTAAACAATGCCATTAACATTTGGCATCCAAAATTTAATAAAATTCATCATCTGTGTAATGTCTTGGTAATGTTTACTGAAGATGATCATCTGAGTGTTGTAAACAACAATGAAAATGTATCAGATACTGTTAAATGAGTAATTTTCGCAACATTGTAGTATTTTTGTTGAAGAATTTAAACTGATACTCAAAGCAAAATATTGCTCACCTTTGAGAGCTTTCGGAATGTAGCACTATTCCCTGTAGTATTTTGCTACTTTCGCTAGACTGCAAATTTGCTAAAATAAATCCCTCACTAAAATTTTATTTACCCTTGAAACTAATGTAAGCTATTCTAAATTAGTGAAATTAAATCCCTGCTAAATTACTGATAAATTGAAATTCGCTAAAATTTGTCCTCGCCAAATTAAATCACTTTACAGTATCAACCCCCCCCCAAAAAAAAAACGCAATATAAATTGAAATTTGTATATCTATGCATGTAAAACTTGTACATTATCTGTCGCAATTCCTTCTTAAAATCAAAAATAAAATGTTCAACATTTCAGCAAATTATTTTAGTAACAGGATGACCTAGCGCAAGTAAGGTTATACTACAGAACAACTTTTCTGAAAATTGCAAACTTAATCCCGCTAAGCTTTCAGCATATCCAACTGGTTTAACTGCAAAGTTCATCACAAGGTGATCCATTAGAAAGCAAAGTTGAAGATTTGTTCATCCCCATCAGACGTAAAAGCCGATATGCCTTGGAGAGCTAGGCAGGCTTATAAATAGGATGACTTCATCACAAACTGCTCCCACTGGGAGATAGTGCTATGATACGCCTTTGCTACAACTTGAAGCATGACAATGTGGGACCTGTAAAACAATTCCTGTTTGGTGAAACGATAAAACAATTCAAAAGCTAAAAAAAGTTACTGAGTAACACCCCAAGTTTGTGTATGGACCCTTTTTAAGTCAAATTATAGTAAACTCAGAGTAAGCTTAAATTTTAAGACCCATTTGATTTGATGATAAAGGTTTTAACCCTTTCAATCCTGAATTTCAATATAGATGTATACAGCCCATACTGAATTAATTTACACTCAATACAAATTGGAACGCCTGAACGTTCTTTCGTAAGCTCCTTTAGAAATGCTCAAGCGTTCTCTCAGATTTAAAGGGTTAATATTATACTAGCCTCAATAATTTTTATGATATTAATAAGCAATGTGGATCAAAATATAAGTCTGCAGCTTAACTCTTCAATGAATTCATTATTTGTCACTAATTTAGCAAATTTAGGAACTCCTTTGATTTGCAAATGTTACACACTTCAAAAAGAAGTAGGCTGGCTGTGTTGATTCACCCATCATGCAATGTCAAAGATGTGAAGATGGACATGATATGACAAGATAACATGATGTCTTAATTACTTCACCTGTGGTGGGGCCTTGTGATTCACCCACCCTGATTCACCTTCTGTGACGTCAAAATGTTCCTTCAAAAATGAAGACAACATAGGAAGGAAAAACTGTGTTGGATTCCAAACACATTTTGAAAAGTGCCAATTCATTCTTTTGAGACATTTCATGTGGGCTTATTTTATGTTTTACTTTTTATCATCAATGACAGAAACAAATCAAGAAACAGATGACAAACTTAAAAGCTGGAGGGTAGCCAATACAGCAAAAAGGTTTTAAGGCATGTAAAGACGCAAGTTGCAGAATCATGAGAAATTCAATAGAGATTTCACTTTATTTCCATTCAAATTGGTTCAGCTTTCAATTACGATGCCCTAAATTACTGTTAAACAGGGAATACAAAACTGCAAGGACTGTAAAGCACATTCAAAACCAAACTACGTCATGACTGTTGAATTCATCATCCTACACTTCTTATAACATCAAACCAAGGAATTTTAAAGGGGAACCTGCACTTGCCGCCATTTTGTTGTCACTCAAGAAGCACATATATTGTACCTCTGGACTTGTTTGATACAGACCTGAATGCTAGGCAGATCACATAAATCTTCACCTAACGCATACACAGCATAAGCATTTTGTTTCAAGCGCAACCAGTGTTTGCATTTTCAGCAGCGTCTATTGCCAATTGCCCTGACCTTGGAAGGCAAAGTTTTCCCGCGATTCGGTATCAAAGAGTTTCGAAGTGTGGCAAAGCAGCCGTAAAATGCTGAAGGTACAATAACTTGCCCTCCATGAGCAACAATATAAGATGGCTGCCAACCCATAGGGTTTACATGGTGGTAAAAATGAGCACCCATTCCTCTTTATAATTCTTTACATCAAACCATCACAGCGGTCATTGCCTTGGCAAAATCCAGTCCAGACCAGGCCTAATAAGCAATTAAGCTCTAAACAAAAATTACAAAAAGCCCAATTCAGATACTAAAAGCACTTACTGTTTCAGTCTACAGACTAAACTTTGGTCGATGACATGCCAAGTCAAGTAAAGTCGCATTTGTTTCGGGGAATAACCGATCACATGTTGGTGCTGGAGGGTGATTTTAAACCAGAACTACTCAAGAACATTTCTATGCCATTGCCAACTTTTTCAAGGAAATATTCGCCTAAATAAACACTCTTGACGATTTGCAGCTTGCAATTGTTACAAGAATGTCTTGAATGTGACTTTTACAATTGCATTTTACCCCAAAGCGTTTCAACCCGATTTTCTTAATCAATTCAACCTTACAAAAACCTGCTTGTTGTCTAATTCTCCACAAACAAGCGTTGAGATTATGATTAAAAAAGTTAAAAAGCCTATTTACTGATTTAACTTTTACCCCCCATCAAAAGAACAACTGCTGCGATAACTTCTTAACTCGTTCCTTTATAAATTCACTTCATATCACACCACCATTATACGCACACTCTGCTGGATGTAAACAGAGTCACATTATCCGATATGTACTGTAAACATTTATGGAAGAGGGAAAAAGTGAAATCTCTTCAAGATAATGAACTGTCCACATCAATTTGACAGGGCACGCAAACTTCAGCTCCTAACTGTTTTTGACAGTTGTAAGGATTCTCTCTCTGCGGGAGAAAAGGACGAGCTGGTATGTCTTCTAGCTAACAATGACGGTCGTTTTAACGCCTTGTGTACAATTCAAATATCAAATGATATCATGATATCAACAAACTGATGATGGATAATAAACTAACAAAAAATTCTTGGATCTTGTACTAGTCATTTATATCTTTCAAATATTAGTCGCCATGATCTGACATTTTCAAATTGTTGAATGTCAAAATGTTGACCTAACCAATAAATTCATTCCACAGTGGACTTACGACAGAAACAACATGTTGAAATCTTAACTGATTGTACCCTCATCACATTGAAATCCAACCCAACTCACTTTAGAACCTTATCTCCTTGACTCAGATACTTGGTCATTGCCATTTTATGCTCCATTAATTTATTCCAAAACAAACACTGGAGTAAACATATGTATACCAACAGATCAAAACATCAGGAAAGGAAACGGTACCCTCTCACTGTCAATCAAGTCATACCCCAATAAAGCTTCACAACAAACACTTGGATGTTTACAAAACAAGGTGGAGTTTGTATACAAGGGAAAGAAAATATTGAAAATGACACACAAGTTTTGGTAACAAGTTGATAGAATGAATCAATTTATAAGTAACATTGAAGGAATCATTGTCATGTTACCAATGCATCAGGGAAGTACTCATATTTGAAATTGACGGGTAATTATCTCCGTCACTAAGAATATGAGTGCCTCCCCTAGGAGCGTATAGCGAATACCGTAGATGTGATCGCAGCCTTATACTTCCACGCCACAGCTCTAACAGAAAGATTATAATGGTTTAATATTCAGAGTCTGTCAATATGCATTGCACGAAGCCGTCGATGGGCATCGATCGATGCAGATCAACAAGACTGAATAAACCATTAAGCATTCTATACCACTCCACGAAAGGTGCTGGACCACAATGGGGCACCAACATGGAAGTAATCAGGTCTTGCTGAACAGACGTTTTAGACCTGATCAGCCATCATCCGTTTCTCAAAGATGCAAAGTTGTTGTGTCTAAGATGCAACATTGTCTTCTGTGTCATCATAATTTGTCAGTGTCAGTCAGTTCTGCCAGCTTTGGTGACCAAATCTGATTACCCCAAAACCTGTGCTCCATGGCGGTTCAAAATGGTGGATCAGTAAGAATCTCTTGTTTAAATCTGATCTACAGACTATACAGTACTCACCCAGATCTCTCATTAGTTTTGGCTTTGTTGAATGCGCTGCGTAGTACGGTGGTCGGCGCTGATCGCCTTCTAGCGGCAGCAGCTGCTTTGAACTTCTGTGTAAAAATAGGAAGAAAGAAAAGGCAAACCAAATTAGAAATTAGTTTGAATTTCAATCATTCTTATGAAGCTGAAAAAGTAGTTATTTCCTTAATACTCTCATCAAGAAACATTCCAAGGTTAATACAATTGTTCATTCACCAAATCACAGACTCATCAACGCATTTTTTAAAATGTTAATCCTCTTGCTTTCGTAATCTGTCTCTGTTTGCACACATTTGATGTCTTATCCTTTTGTCTTCAAATCACTTCATATATCTTTTTTGTTCCTTTGGTGGTCTGGGCATTGATCAAACCACACAACTGTCTCAGCACATTCAACAAGAAGCCTCCAGACTCATTGAGCTCCAAAAGTAAAATTCACCTTCAGATACGGTCTTTATTTCACATCATGTCCAACAAAATGAAGAGTTAGTAAGATTATCTCATGAAGCCACACCATACTTTTGATTAACAACCTATGAAGAATGGCGTTTAGTATTAGACTGCAAACTCGGTGTCATAGAATATTGTACAGACATACAGAATATTCAACAACCCTTTCAATGCCCCGTAGCATTGCAAATACAGGAATTTTGAGTTTGGTCATTGAGACAATTTGAAAAGAACTGAAGTGTTTGCTCTTCCAAAAGTCCTTCGATTAGATTTCAATCAAAACTTCCGACATAAATTTATCTTGATCCCTTTCTCTCTTTTTTTTTAGTCTATTGATTTCAACAAGTCTGATGTCCATAGTAACAACAATACTAAATGTTACATTTTCTTAGAATTTCTCATAACATATTTTGTAAATGGTGGATAGATACATTAAATAGTGAAACAAAAAATAGTAACAATTTGAGCATTCACCTCTTGTTCCCATGAATGTTGTCACACCAAACAAATCAAAAGGCTCGATTGTTTTCATCCAAAACGCCACCAATTGTCTTGGGATAGCAGTAAGTAATGGACTCAAACACAAACATCACACAGAGAAACAATGCACTATTGTAATCAATTTTACTTTCCTCAGAATAGGTGGGTGTTAAAATTGAATAAGTGATCCCAAATCTATTATGTTAAGGAATTCTGCGTCTTTGTTGGAATGTGCGATGCTGTGATTAAGTCTTTATTAAGGAGGTGCGATTTCAATTTGCAACAAGAAAAGTGTTAAAATCTATTTGAGTAGAAAGATGATCAATACAGGGTGTCCCAATAAAAATGCATCACTTTGATTTTTGATCATATCTCAGAAACCAAAAGACAAAACTTAAAACTTATTTCAGTACAGTTTAGTCTTCCATCGGTAAAATTTTGAGCAAAATCCGTCTAGCCGTTCTTGAGAAAACTTGAATTTTGTAAGAAGACCCAATATTATTCCATTCCAATGGAGTTTACCACAGTAACTCATATTTCCGACTATTATCGATCTGACATGACCATCTTACAACAATAGTAGGCCTACTCTAAATGGAAAACTCATTTTATTCATTGATAAACACCCTCACAGGAATGCAACTACAAAACAACAGCCACAACAACAACAAAAGCAATAACAAAACAACAACAACAACAATAGGAAATTTAGAATTTGAATAAACCTGATCAAAACTTGCAAGCTTGTTTAATCACACTCAACTCCCATCATCGTCCGTGATGTAGAGCGTATCATTGGACCAGGATCATGATGATAAGAACACAAAGGTACCTGCAAACTGATTGTGAACATGTGAAAGGCAGAGTTGCTTGAAAGTAACTTTAAATTGTACCAAAATTATACAACGTGAGCTATCATGGACTAACGGACGTTCCACGTTTCACAAGAAGTTAATAACTGCTTTGTTATTTTGATTTGAATATGTTGACAATGTCATATTCTTAACTTGTTTTCACTGTGCAGTGCCAAGTGACAATCATAAAGATTTACTTTTTTATGATAAAAGCTCAACACGTAGAAGATACAAAATATTTTTGAGATAGACTTTGAATTAAAGTAAATCTGTGCCTTGATTAAGTTTGCTTGCGAAACCGTGAACTCTGGAAACAGCAAAACCTACAAATTGAATTACGGTGCTACTTTCAGTGCCGAAAAAGATATCAAAATTATGTTTTAATATATGTGCCATATTTTGTGATATCTAGGTGTCTGTTTTGCAGGTTTAAAATAAATTGATTAATAGTAACCAAAGATGTGCTTTATTAACATGATAAACATAAGTTAATGCGGTAAACCCCATTGGAATGGAGTAAAATCGAGTCCTCTTACAAAATTCTTGTTTTCTCAAGAACGGCTCGACGGATTTTGCTCAAAATTTCCTTGATTAAAGACTACACTATACTCAGTGGTATTATAAAGAAAGTTTTTATTTTCAATTATTGGTTCCTGAGATATGATCAAAAATAAAAGTGATGCATTTTTATTGGGACACCCTGTATTTGGAGTATAACTTGTCCTCAAGCACCTGACAGACAAAAATAGCAACATTGGTAGGCCTCAATTAGGCAAATCAAAACTATATTGGACAATGTAAATAAAAATCCAGAGTGCAGGGACCCTTTGTTTGTAAATGCAACACATACCCTGGATTATTGTTTCCATTGTCCAATAATGTTTTGTTTTGCCTATAGTAGGCAATGCTATTAAAGATCATTTCAAGTCATCTTCGTCTTACATACCCTTTAACGTCCTGGATGAGACCAAACGAAGAGGATAAATCATTTTTTTCTATCAAATTCCTCACTTTCCCCTACTAATACCAATCTTAAAAGTTTCAAGTTCACAAATGATTTACAAGTTAGAAAATGAAGAAAAGAACAAAGACTGAATTGCCAAGTTGTTGAACAAAATTGCTTTCAAGATCATGGATCTAGCCAATCTTTAGCACAGGCCTAAATTCTTCTCTGTATCAAGTTGACGATGACTTATACTGTATGACACACTTCTTGGCCTTTCATATTGTTTGAATCATACATGTAATGATAATGTAAATGTGAAATACAGCCAAGAAAATATGTAGCATTTAGCTCAAGAAAGAGAGAAACGAAAATGACATAATAATAACTGGTTTTCAATTGTCGTTTTAAAAAGGACTTTTTTTAGGGCAAAAGCACGACTAAGTCCGATGCCTAACAAAAATTTCCTCAAATTTTGCTAATCTTTCAAAACAATTTTCACTTAAAGTAACGAAAACATTTTTCAGGTATGACCTAAAAACAACAACACCACTTGAACAACAACACATTTTCAAACATTTACACATGAAAATTCCATCCAGTATCACTCATTCCCAAACCATTACATTGATCAGGAAGTGACCCATCACATCGTGTCCTTCCATCAATCCATACCCATCAATTCCAGTTGAGTTCATTCCATGACGTCAATAACCAAGAACCTCATGAGCACCATTTCTACCGATTTGTGTCAACTAATCCCCTCTTCTAATGATTTTTGCACGCCATTTATCGATTACTAAAAACACCAAGATCAATTCAACAAGCAGACATTCACCCTTCTCAGAATTACACCGGTAAAATGTAAATATTGAATCATGCCTGCTGACGTTATGGTAACATTCTTGATAAGAAACCCAATTTACCTATTAATACATGAAACAATTTTGCTTAAAATGTTGCAAGTTTAATTTCATAGCATTTTGTATACACAAATATGGTATGGCCATTTCCAAAGGCAGGCACACATCAAAACAAAGTTCAAATAAACATATAAACAGACAAACAACAACAACAAACTTCGGTGACATTTTAGCAATGATCCTACAAAATTGGGATAAACTTTACATAGGACTACGATTGTAACAGTACTGCTGTATAACAAATCATGACATGAATGATATTAGGTCCAAACAACAAAACATATAACTTTTCTTGTGCCATGCAATTTTAATTTATTGAAAACGTTAGTAGAAAAGCTCCTATTTATTAGTAATATTGCAGCTCCTATCAATGCAGACATCAAACTTCATCAAAATAAAACTTCAGGAGTTGCTACCATTACCAGTGCATTGCAATGCTAACTTGATAATTTATATCTGGATATCATTATAAATGGAATAAATCTAAAAACTCTTACCTTTCTTGGAGGCATTTCAAACAGTTTAAAACTATATCTCAAAATTAATCATAATCATAAATATCAAGAGAAATATCTTCCAGTCCAAAATATCTTCCTAATATTCAATGTTGCGATCATCCAAAGTTCTCAAAGTTCAAACTTTCAGAAGAAAAAAATCTCCAATAGTCAAATAACATGTTCCATGCTGACACACGACAAGGCCAAGAAGTCCACAGTATACGAAAGTCCACTCACTGATTTGTCTTTTTCCAAACTCAAATGATGCTACAAAATGTCTAATGAATTCTTATTTAAATAAGAATACAACTGTCAAAACTCAACCATTCAAAGAACTGATCAAGGAAAAATCACATAAGAGAAAATTGCAAACGTACACTGCGCTGAATAGGCAGCCTACGTAATCATTCATAATCCCTCTCCTTGGAATAGCTCCACGAAAATAATCCCATTAACAGAGTGCACCAGGCCAAATGCGTTCACAGCCCGAGAAACCACTGCCTCTACGCTATGCTACAAGAGGAGTCAATTTGTGCACCAGGCCAAATGTGTTCACAGCCCGAGAAACCACTGCCTCTATGCTATGCTACAACACCAAGCTGTGAGTCCAATTCTAGATTCCAGCTTGGAAGTCAATATCTAAAGTAAACTAGGGCTAAAGGGAAAAGTTAAGAAATGTTCAAATCTATATTTTATTGGACAATTACAATAAATAATTATTCTATCATGACCGATATTAAGAAAAAAATAAAACACCATGGCCTGCAAGGAATAGTTTTATTTATCCAATTGTTGATTTACTGATTTTAACTTTGATTTCTTGAAAATAGACAAGAAATCAATGGAATATTTTATTGCTTTTAATAGTTCTGTATCAATAGAGTAACATAGTGCATCTTCTAAGGCAATACATTTTAGATTGGGTAATCAAATATCTCAGAAGTGCAAATTAGTGTTAATAATCATAAAAATTAATATCTTTTTAATCCTTGTTAAAAATATGTCAAAATATTTTAAGGACAAGGAAACAAAAGCTAGGATAGTATCATACATTTCTGAAATACTTTAGATGACTGAAATTAGGGATTGGGATTTCAAATGACTAAATCAAAGATTGTAAATGCTTATTAGGCATACACTTCAGAATTACGTCTTTTGAGTCAAAGTAAAATCAGTGTTGCCATAACGAAATTGGATTTAACCTAGAAGACATTGCTCCTTTGTGCCAGTTTTAAGAATTCTTATTATAAAACAACTTACGGACACACCTTAGCTAGCAAAACTGTCCATTCCTATGACTTAAATTTCTATAAATAAGATCGAGTGACCGCAGGCTATCAGAAAATTGTGAAAATATCGCATTCTTCTGATGCTTATTTAAGGTGCCTTTCCCTTAAGGGATGAAAATTGAGAAGAAACAACCACTTATCTACCCATTAAAAAATCTAAAAAGCATGAACGATTGATAAGAGATCAAAGCAATTTTCATCTATAGGGCTGACATGACTTTACTTGATCTTGACTCTTTGCTTGCTTGCTTGCATACTACTGTCCAGCCAATGTCAGCCCTGTGTTTTATCTAATAAATACCATAGTAACTATGACACCTGTCTGTACTTTCACATTTGACATCCTACTGCGCCATGTGCCTCACGGTGCACTGAAACCCACAGGTATACCTGTTAATTAGACCAATTTAGCAACAGGTATACCTGTTCATGAATGACCTATAGGGCCTACATTTCAGGTAACTTTAATACAAATGACAAATCTTAAGCAAATTTTCAATTGGTAAATGTCCCAATTTAGATTGACCCTTTTCAACCGGATTTTCAACATGATCACTCAGCTATTTGGTAGCTCTGTATTGGCAATTCAAGCCAACAATGAATTGCAAAATTCTTCTCAAAATTTAACCCCCACTGTAGTCTCCTTTGTTATCTCATTGAAATACTACACCATATATATTTTTAAAACACCTGGATGTGACAATTTTGTACATCTATATTTATCTCATATTTACCCCCATCCAACAATAAATGACCCAAAGCAAATTCTAAGATATTATTAACATCAAGTTTAGATACTCTTTCATATTCACCAATCTCTGATGCATTCCAAGCACACACCTGTAACATCACCCCCAGTGATCTGCTCTGTTCCTGTCACCTTATCTGGCCCATCAACCAGCAAGGTGAGCAACCACAAGAATGTGGACTTCAAACCAAGGTCCCTTTGGCAAGAACACAACTTGACACATTTGGTGTGATGTAAAACCCCTATAGGGATTATGGGATCCATCAATCCATCTTACATTACTAACTTGAAGTGACTTTGACCATGATCCCTGATCATCAAGAATTCTTTCAAATTCTCTGTCACACAGGGTGAAGAAAGCAAACTATTTCTTGTTTTTAAAATTTTTTACTACATGTTTAACCCTAACCGCGTAAAACCATACAAAACCATTCAAAGCCTAAGTCCAAATACGTCACCCATCAATCATTACGCAATCACCCAAGTCTATATCTAAACACGGAATGGCTAGCCTGCCTGAGTTCCCCCCGTAGCACGAAGCCCACACTCTCGCCTCTGAAACCAGAGGTCGCGGGCTCGCGCCCCGGGCCCGGCGCGCGCGCTGCGCGCGATTTTTTTCTTCCTCCCCCACCCTATGACGTGTTTGTACTTAGTTTATTTTATCCCTTCCCCGTGAAAAAGCTAAAAACGGTGGGAACTGTTAGGGTTAATCATTTCACCAAACAATATAGTCTATGGATACTTTTATAAGGCTTTAATCTTATAGATTGAAAATGAATAATTGGAATCGTATGAAATTTTCAGTAAACATGCATTTATTTTGAATTCATTTTGTTATCTTTAAAAAATAGGTGAGATCTGAATCAAATCAAAATCATGAATTGCACCTTAAGGAAAAACAAAACTGCACAAATGGCTGAATCACATTAAATGTGTCAAAATTTTGATACATCCAAAAGTATTTTTGCCCTCCAGTACGGAACTCAACAATCTGGAGAAACATGCAGTTTTATCAATTGCATTTCAATCAGAGAAAGTCCTTGGATTCTCCTCCATTAAAAGTCCATTATCAGTCACCTATATTGAACTTGGCAAAGCCTACCTCAGGGTTTACATCCTGTCTGCCCCTGTTTTAACATGATGATCAAAACAGGTCCCAATCTATATCACAGCTACAAATCTGGAGCTTGTTCAGAGGTACAGGCCTAGCATTGAGCTCTAGGCCTACGTCAATCTTGGGCATATTAAATTCGGCAGATAGATGTATTGGGGATTATTGAAACTTTACAGACAGTGAGGAGGAGAGCAAAGCATGGGCATGGTAGAATTAGGCTAGACTTTAGGGCAACCCCAAACATTGGAATATCAGTTTGAGAAAGCAGCATGTCAATGACACATATTAGGCTAAAACTCTGACTGAGTGATCTATTTTCCACTGGCCACACTGAGCAAAATCTTCAATATCTGGATACTAATAATGCTGGTTATATTGATTTTGTCACTACATTCATATTGGTCAGATCATGGAAATAGTAGATATACTATTTCCATGGTCAGATGAATAACTTGACAGAGAGGACATTGGTCAGTGGAGAAGGATAGATAGGGGGGGGGGGTGTCAGTAGTACCTCCAGAGTTAATGTGCCATGTGGACATCCCATAAGATGCAATGATATCTTACAGCAGTTCCATTATAGGCCATTTCCAATATCATGGCAAAGAACTTGTTGTTTCCTAAGTGTGTGGTACAAGGATATTATCAATTTCATTGAGGTCTGTAAATGTGTTAATCTCGGCCCCCTTTCCACAAAACACGAGTCTGAAGAAAAATAGACATCATTATTTCACCGAAATAGAGATCTGCACAAGTGGGTTTGATTTACAAGACATCAAAATAGCTTGTTTGTTTCCTAAACATGATTGAACATTTGAAAATCCTGATGGTAGGTTTAAGGAATTCGTCTATTTTGCAAAACCACATTCATGACCGCTTATAAGGTAATGTCAGTTTTTAACTTAAGTTAAAATTTTCCTTGCAAACATAGATTGGACTCTACCTACATTAACGAATACCTTACCGTCTCACAATGTATGCACATGATGCTCTGAATCTTCCAGCTATATATCTCCAGAAAGTCACAAGACGTAACAGATAATAGGCCTACAAATTATCAAGACTGGAATTGTGATGCTCGGAAATTTCCACCTACATATCTCCACAAAACGAACACTAAAACCATAGAAGAATAGGCAAATCATCAAGCAGTTAGAAAATCGTGGTGTAGCAAATGTGGAACCAACGTTCCAACAAACTTGACAGAAGGACGATCCGAAATGTTTTAGTCTTACAATTCAATGAGTTCAACATTGGAACTTTATCATGCCACATTATCAAATTTTAATTACACATTGCTAAAAGGTTATCACTTATCATTTTGATTCAACAACAAGGTATACATCAAGAGTCAGACCTAACCAGTCAGGAATTCAATGATTTTTATTCCGTTTGTTATAACTTTTGTT
This sequence comes from Ophiothrix spiculata, assembly GCA_000969725.1. Taxonomy (NCBI): domain Eukaryota; kingdom Metazoa; phylum Echinodermata; class Ophiuroidea; order Amphilepidida; family Ophiotrichidae; genus Ophiothrix; species Ophiothrix spiculata. The sequence continues at coordinate 140,677 of JXSR01S049180.1, forward strand.
TAGACTTCAGAATCTAAGATAAATAATCGTATCATAATCGGTATCATAGGAAGTGACTATTTATTCCTGGAATACGTGCTGGCTATAAACGAAACCGCAACTGACCACGTAGCACACACACATTTAGTATGTAAACAAAAAATGAAAATCAAACCAATTTAAAACAAATA
>JXSR01S049189.1:9209-23547 GCA_000969725.1 Ophiothrix spiculata
CCCCCTCGGGAACAGTTATCCCCAGAGACTCAAAATCTGTTTACAAATTCCACAAAACGCATAGAATTAAGGTAATTGTTGATCTGTCTGATTTGATATGATATGTGCCTCAGAACACGACTTCAGTGAAATTTTACTAATACAAATATTTCGATATGTTCTCACCTTTGTTTTTATTTAATGGTGGGTATTCTTCCAAAAATGTAGCTATAAATCTATACATAGGGCGTCTCGATTTATATATTCCCTGCTTTAATTCAATAGAATTTCCAATTCATTTCAATGAATTCTAGACAACTGCAAAGGTTACAGGCATGTCTTATAAAGATGTTGCGCGGCTTAAGGGAACCATTTGTGTCCCGCCGCGGCAAAAGGGTGCAGTTGTCGGCTCCTACATGTTGCTCATTGTAGCATATCTGATGCATACAAATAGCATACATCAGATATGCTACAAGGAGCAACATGTACGAGCCGACAACTGCACCCTTTTGCCGCGGCGGTCCACATTTGAAAAACATTCATGACATTCAAAACATGACAGACATTTTATGATCTACAGTCGATTCATTTCTAAAAACAGGAAATTATCAACGTTACTTAAGGGAGGTCGCAACATCGTAAGTGTTTTTATAATAACTTGAAAACAAAATTGTTAAATACATGTAGTCAAAAAAGAGTCGGCGCACTTGTAAAAAATGGCCAATATGGATGTCGCAAACATGTTTTAATTTTTATTTATTTATGTTATTATTATTATTATTTTTTATTACAAGCGCTTGCACTGAATTTCAACTTTCATTAGAATCTCTCCTATACATGTGATATCTAATTTCAACAATCAAAAATTATTGTATTATTATAAACCCATAACACAGTATTTATCAAAAAGCCTTAAAAATGGTTTCAAAATGTGCGTTTTCCAAAAGTTTACACAAATACCTATAGCAGCTTCGACAACAATACTGCGATTATTATGTATGTATTGTGACAGTTCGATTATTAAATGAAGAGCTCAGTTCCAAAAGGGAATAACTCCACTTTTTGTCAAAATTGAGTTATTGGTACCAATGAGCAGTGTTACCCCTCTGGTTTCATGGAATGAACCCCTTTTTTCCAAAAGAACTTTTGTTTCGATATTAAATGGGGTTTTCTTGTATACTTTACTGTTTAAATTTGGCCATAAAATGACCGATTTTCGTTCCAAAAGGGAATAACTCCATCCAAAAATGAATGATAAAAAACAAAGTGCAATTAAACAAAATCTTTCAGATTTCTCAAACGGATTGCATTTTAGTCACTAGCACATGTCCTAATATTTAACCATATTCAAGATTATTATAAATGTCATATGGGCCTGGAAACAAACTCTTCAAATAGTTCAGCAACTTTTTAGAAGGTAAAATCATACATTATCCTTATGATTTTACTTCATATTCTTGTTTTCTTGTATCATTTTTATGAACTAATGTTGGTGTCACTCTCTTGGTAGTGCATGTATATATATCAGCCTATTCTAACTGTATCAAGTTTTGATTTTGGAGACATGAAGTGCCACTCGCCGGAACTCATCACACATTTCAGCCATTTAGCGACTTTTAGAAGGCGCCTAGAGTCTGTTTAATCTGAAACGAACTAAATGATTTAATGCACCTTAGAGAAAAGATAGAAAGTTATCTCAAAATGTTTTTACCAAACATATTTTTCGCTGGTACTTTTAATTTCCAATTTTCAAACTGTTTCTAACATTTTTATGCCATTGTAAACCCATTCATTTACTTTGGTTCGCACTTATTTTGGTATTAAATTAATAAAAATGTTGCGCAGTGACGTACCAGGGGAATTAATTTAGGTCAAATACTGAAAAAAAATCGTAAAACATGCACTTTGTATGGATTTGGACTGTTCGATTTCTTTCTTTTTTTAAAGTGCATGCATTCACTTGAAATACTTTAAAATAACAAATCGTAGAGGTAATATGTGGAATAACTGCGCTTGCACATTTTGAGCACCTTCGTGAGAGGAGTTTTGGTGCTTGTTTAAAAATACAAACAATTTGTACTAGAATTGTACTTAAAGTGTACTCGAATGATGTTCCAAATGTGCACATTCCAATCTTGTACTAGAATTGTACTTAAAGTGTACTCGAATGATGTTCCAAATGTGCACATTCCAATCTTGTACTAGAATTGTACTCGATTTTCTCCAGGGCATGTGGGGGGGGGGGAGCTGGGAGAGGCCAGTGACCTAAGAAGAACTATCAATGGGAAAAATAATTTGCTACAATCATTACCAAAAGTGTGCGTTTCAGCATTCTGTTTGTATAGTCCACTATATTTACTAAATAACAACTTTTTTGTGAATGTAATCATGCAGGTCTTATGAGAAAGTCTAGACTGCCGTGGAGAACAAGGAAATTACTCCGGATATTCCCCGGCTTGGCACTGTAATGTGAACGATAGTCCCTCAGTTTCCACCAAAGGAAATATGGCATTTTGTAAGAGAAAAAAGGTTTAGTAACGTATACCTGGGTCAATGGCGGTGAAAGATAGCACGTCAATTTTGATACAAATATTGAAATTCATTGTCAGAAAGCATTATTTATTTGCATGCTTGCAAAATTATTTTCCATATATGGATATGGAAGCTATAATGAATTTAAAATGCGTGTATGTAGATTTTATCGTCATTTTGTCTTTTTAAAATAAATGTTTATACAATACTTGCTAATAATTGATTATTTAAAAACAGTACTTTGTTTCAATGTTTGAACCATGGAGACGATAAGGGAAAGAAGTTACTCAAACATGTAATAAATATCTGCAATTACCCTTATGTGTCCCGTCATATCGAAAGGTACCTCAATATCATATTAATCAGGTTCCAACATACAAAACATAAGACAAATGTTTTAAAAACCGAGATAAAAATCCTTTCTCCATTCAAGTTTTACCAGCCCGATACCTTTTACCAATTTTGATGTAACTTTGCAATCGCACATCCAATAACCAAAATCAAGGTGTCATTTTAAGGCTAAAAATATAATCTTTCAGATGAGAATAAAAAGATCAATTTTCATTTGGGGACCCTTAAGGTACCTTTCGATATGACAGGTCACATATATTCATCCTCAATCCAGAGACGCTAAACCTTTCTAGCGTCTCTGCTCAATCGCTATGAGCACTTCAGCAGTCACTTAGCGACTTATCTTGTCAACCATGACACATTTAACACTTTCTGATAGTTTCATAACAGGAAGATAATTGGCAGATGCAACCTGGCGATCAAAACTCGATAAGGGGTGTGTTTGGAGCCTGGCAATTTGAATGTCTAGATGGGTTTTTTTGTTCAAATTCACGCCGATATATTTCAGTAACACATGTTGGAGTCTGACACCTGATTTTTAAAGTTTGACACCTTTTTTATTTAAAAAAGAAATGACCGTTAACTTAGGCGTTGAAGACTGAAGAGTGCACGCGTGACCAAACCAACAAAAGTATACTCAGGTTTAAATTGGCAGATAGATCATATACTTTTGCAAATAATTATGGGCCGGAGAAAGCTTTCAATATATTCGTCTGTTTAATATTACAGAAATAAAAAATACACTTTAGGTTATAATGAACATATTATGTTAATTTTTTCACAGAAAAAAAGAAATGTGGTGTGTTTTTGCCTGATTTTGTTTTGATATCCTTTTATATATTGTGTATAAGAGTCAGACAGAGTTTTATATGGCCTATAAAGTAGACCATCCTTAGCAAACTTTGATATTTGCATGCGTAGTAATTATGAACGAAATGATATTATGGCATAGCCAGAAGATAGAAGAATGTCCTATAGTCTATCCAAATAATAATTCTTTCTCTGCCTTTTCATGCTTTTTGACGATAAAAGGATCATCCTGCTCTGAAAATCAGTATTTTAAGGTAAGTAAATAAAAAACAATAGAACAACGTGTTCATTGGCGTCAACATGCCACTTCGCCTGATCCAAAAAGCCCGCGCTCAGTGTTCTTAGTGCCAGATGAAAAGGTCATCGTCCTTGGCTTAACAAAAGGGAACTCTGACCTCGACCCTTGAACTAATGACACCGTCCGCGCACGGAATTCTGGGAGATATTCGTTCCCACTGCTGCTTCCATCCAGCGATCCCAAGGTGCTGTTGTGATCATTCTCAATGTTCATTAAAGCATTGTTTATACTTGCGGATGATCCAAACCGAGAGAGATCGTTGAAACTGGTCAGACTACTTGTTTGCAGATGGAGAAAATTTCCGCAACTTTTGGTATCAGTAGGTGCGGTACCGTTTCCATATTTACGCTTTATTGCATGTATGGTTGATCGTAGTTGTAGGAACTGACGCATAAGTGACTGGTCCTGTTTCTTGAGCTCAGTCTGAAATATATAACAAAGAAACACATTTGATTATTGAATAGAATTCTTAAAAAATAAACACCACAAATGATATGTTTTTCTCATTCACAAAAATGGCTATACTCTATAGATTTTGAAGTATGCAGCACACAGTCGATTAAGCGTACATTAACCAATATGACCATGCGGGGAAGTAAATTGGTCCGTAATTTTCGAAACATAATTACGTAACAAATCTTGCTGAATATTGAAATAAACTGTTCAATGTTTGTCCATTAGGTAGCAACAAAATTGGTCAAAATGATACCAAACTATGAACGATTCATGTGCAAAAATATTAAAACGCAGTGATTTGGTCTTAATCAATCCTAATCAATCATTTCTTACACAATACAAAACCACCAGTACACATCAATTGTTGTAGAATACAAGGGATATGCTAAGGTTTTCTCACTAGAGTCTGATTGCTTGTTGCATACTTCATAGTGTATACTGTAGTTTACAGAGTAGTCTCAGTTCTTTGTCAATTTTTAAAAGTTATTCTGTTGTTACCTTAAAGCAAAGTCCATTGATGTCAACTTCTTATCACGAAGTAACATTTAAACTACCTATTCCCTGTATTTTTTTTTTAATTGTTTGAATTTGATAGTAAAACTTTAAAACTTTAAAAAATGCAAGGCTCTAAAAATCTGCTCATCGAAAAGCTTGCTTTGTTTTTTAAACCCTGCTCTTAGTTTTTCGGTCTGGCGAACATAAACTTCTGAAATTAAATTAATGAAGACCATTTACAACACTTAATAATAGTACTTAATACCTTTCATCAAAACAGTATGTGTATTTATCCGGTTTATGGACTGATGACAATGACCGTCTTACACCCTTACCTAGGGCAAACTTGACTACCGTCATGACATTAAATTCGAATAACATAATTACACTCACTTAATTTAAGTCATTAAAATCCCCATACAAACGTGAGGAGCCTCTAATCCCTCCCTAATTAATTGTTCCAATAATTGAGGTGAAAGAGGTTATATTAAGTTGAACTATATAGATAACTTCCTGTATTACTTTTATATATTTAGAGGAGACTGGGGTCAATTATAACAAGGGGCAGAAATAAAAAACTTCCTCATCATATCACTTCGCAGCATCGGATTATCCGACTATTTTGGCACCTTGTTAAAATTTGCGGTCAATGTCAGTTCGAGCAAGTTGTTTGTGTTCAAAGTTGTTTTGACTGCTTTTCAAAATTAAGTTTTGGAAAATTTGTGTTTAAAGTTGTTTTGACTGTCTTTAATTATCAAGTTTAGGAAAGTTCGTGTTTTAAGTTGTCGACTATCCGACTATTTTGGCACCTTTTTAAAATTTTCGGTCAATGTCAGTTCGAGCAAGTTGTTTGTGTTCAAACTTGTTTTGACTGTTTTACAAAATTAAGTTTTGGAAAATTTGTGTTTAAATTTGTTTTGACTGTCTTTAATTATCAAGTTTTGGCAAGTTTGTTTTCAAAGTTATTTCACTGTCTTTCTAAATCCAGCCTTGGTAAGTTCGTGAATACAGTTGTTTTGAATGATGTCGCTCAAAATCCACTTGTGGCAAGACAGTGTCTAAAGTTGTTTTGAATGTTGTTCAAATCCAGTTTCGCAGCAAGACGGTGTGTTAAATTGTTTAACTGATCATTCACGTCCAGTTTTGGCAAGTCTGTTTTTAAAGTCGTTTTGACTGTCTTTCAAAATCCAGTTTTAGCAAGTCTTTGCCCATAAAGTTGTGTTGACTGTCTTTAAAAATTCAAATTTGGCAAGTTGGTGGTTAAAATTGTTTTTACTGTCTTTCAAAATCCAGTTTTGGCAAGTCTGTGTTTAAAGTTGTTTTGACTGTCTTGACCGTCTTTCAAAATCCAGTTTTGGCAAGCCGGCGTAAGTTTTTTTATTTATTTATTCTTTATTTGGCATAATCGACAGAACAGTACAAAAATAGACACATGGCAATATCATAAAAAACAATAACCAGACAACCAAGTCGAGGAGCCAGGATAACCCATAAAGCTGACTGAATATGTCCACTTATTTCCAATGGGGTCCAGAACAAAAAGGTGCCTGCAAAACATAACATAAGTTGTTTTAAAGTTAATTTGGATTTGTTTCAATATCCATTTTCTCATGCAGTTAGTTATTTAAACGCCTGTGACAAATTCGATTTATTTTGAGACCACTGCTTATTTACTTGGAAATTTGCCCTACTATTTACTCTATTGGAATGTATCATTATCTAAAAATATTTATCTAGGACTTGTTTGATCTAAAAATGGTTACAAACATTCAAAAGTGAGTCAAGGTCAAAGTGCTTTCACGGGTTATACATATTAAATGGATTAAGGCTCTGTCACACATCACCGTATAGAGTAAAACGTACGCCTAGCGTACTTTATCCTACTATTGTTCTGTTTTATGCATTGTTGTTCGTCATGTGTTCGTTACAAGTACGTTCAATACGTTATCCATACGGTCTGTCCGTTATGTATACGTTTAATTCGTTATACATACGGTGGTGGTCCGTTTAGCACACGTTCAATATGTGAAACTATTGTACGTTATTCATACGTTTTGCTTCATACGGCGATGTCTGACAGAGCCTTAAGGCGGTGTCACACATCACCGTACCGTACGAATAACATAGTGATAACGAACTTGTTTGGTAATCGATATTACATTTATTTCAATGACAAACCAAGTGTACGTTATTAGTACGTTATTCGTACGTTTTGTGATGTGTGACAGCGCCTTTAAGGTAGGTGTGTTGCTTTGCTAATCTAAAAAACCTAACAACTTCAATTAGAACATCCAATGAATCTATTTTCGGGATAGCTGTTTTAGTAGATTACTTCCCACAAGGTAAAAACGCAGTATGTGTATTGCAGATATATTGCATGTTACTTCCTTTTACCTTAAAGAAATTATGCAGAAAGGATGTTAAGTGAAATTGCACGTTTAAAGGAAGTATATATAATTATAGGGGCCTATATATGCACACACTGCGTTTTTACTTTGTTTAGTAGATTAAAGCGCGCATTACTTGACGAGAGTGAAATTTTACAAAAATAATGCATTATGTGTAGCAGGAGTTGGAGTTGTCCGAGGTGAAGTCGAGTGATATGACTTGGACAGTTACGACTTCAACACAGGTCATTGAAGTGAATTATTTTTTTGTACAATTTCACGAGCGGGTATTAATATATTTCATATAAGTAATCAAAATATAATTGTAAAGAAATCAAATAGCATAATTATTTTAAAAATCGTTTTGTTATTTCTATAAGCACAATCAACATAGAAATGCCAAACATCCGTCGTTAATTAAGTTTACCTTTTCTTTATGTAATTTGCCATAAACGCGTGAGTATGATACGCATATGCATGCATGGTATCAAACAATATACTACGCAATCATGTTTATTCTGTTTCACTTACGATTTTCGTTTTGGTCGACCCTAAACTAATTTTAGTGGTTTTGAAGTAACAAGCAGTTTTCCAAGCATTTTGTGTATAATTTTAATTAAAAGCGACCTACATTTACGTGTTTTGGTGCTTTGGGTGTTCTTTTAATGGACATTTAGGGAATTTTTGTCGATCATTTTTTTACATTGTCAAATTGGGGGTGGGGTGGTGCAATGCCCCACCGCACCGCACTTTTCTTTAAATGAAACTTGCCACACGCGCGAGTATGATACGCATAAGTATCATGCATGGCATTAAACAATATACTACGCAATGGGCAGAGTATAGACAAAATTATTTCTTTATTCTGTTTCACTTACGATTTCAGTTCGAATCCAATCCAGATTTGCCGTGATCTTCTTCGACCTCTCCATCCATTCCCGGTCATCTTCGCTGTCTTCGTGCGTCCTTGAATACGCACGTCGTTTCCAATCTAACTGCATCGTCGTCACATCAATCGACGATTTGTCACTTTCGTCAGTATCATCGGCACTTCCACGGAATTTACCGCTCGTTGAGTAATAACTGCTTTCCGTAGAGCTGGTATATTCGTCAGATGTCGTTTCAATTCTGTCGTCGCTTTCTTCCGTCGTTTCACTTTCAATATCATCCATTTTATCGTAACTTGTACTGCTATCGTCAGTGCGAATGTTCTCGACATCGCTGTCTTTAATATGGCCCGTCGCAATTGCATCTTTAACTTCTTGGAAAGCTTCCGTTTCATTCTCACCGTTCTTATTAATGACTGAAGATAAATTCTCACAGTTCGAGTAATAGCAATGATACTTTGCGGAGACTGTATCTATATCATCTTTGTTCACTACATATTCCTCGCTACCATATTTGGAATAACTTTTATCAATATTTTCTTCATTTTTAGGCAGGCAATCATTGAAATCAGAATGCGACTTAGTCGCGCATTCTTCTTTATCTGTTTTAAAACTCGCAGTCTTTTCTGAACATTTTTCTGCATTAACAATGCTATCATCTGGGGTATGATGCAAGTCACTTACAGGTGCACAAGCAGTTACAATTTTACATTCACTTTTGTGGCATACACTTTCGTTGGCTTTAACATTATCCCCTCCACCTCCGCCTCCACCTCCACCTCCACCGGAATTTTTCTCACGTAAACTTTTAAACAACTCCGCTCCTTTTGACTTAGTGGCCCGGTACATACCACTTGACGGCCTTTTGGTTTTCTCTGAATTCTTTGAAACATCTTCTTGGGAAGATTCCTGCGACTCCTGTCTAGAAATTTTACAATTAGCATCTCTAGTTTTCTTGGAATGAAACACTTTCACTTTCCTTCTTGTGCTCCTGTCATGTTTTGCCTTTGATACTTTTGAATTTGCTTTTACTGACTTTCTAATTTGCTCTCCCGCCTCTTTGAACTTTTGAAAAATTTTGTCACCCTTCTGTGGTTTCGAAGGGATCGCTGGTTTGACATTATCTCTGTTTTGCATTCTTTTCTCAGGTTGATTGTTATCAGTTTTCGCGCCAATATCTGTTGCCCTCCCATGTATCGTCTGCAAACTAGGCATTTCTTGAATGTCACTTTGAATCATAAAATGATCTTTTTTCAAGTGGTCATTTTTAAATCGGTCCCCATCATTCCATTTTTCAAAATTAACATTGGTCACTGTCGATGCCCTAGGAAGATTCTGTCGAAAATCATACCCCGATGTTTCGAGTTCTACAGATCGTCGCTTTTCCAGCTCTTCCGGAATCGTGCTCAAATCGCTTGATAAACACCTGGCTAATTGCAGCGAAGTTGTACGACGATGTTTACGTATAAAGGTTCCAGTAACGTCTTTGGAGATTTGAGAAACGTGTGGCAGAGATTGTGCGCTTTTTAAATCAATGATTTGATTTGAAGGTGAATCAAGACTTTTAAGCGGTAATTGGGGAAAAGAATGATGCATAGATTGAGCCCTTTGAAAGTCCAACCTCAGTTGATCTCCAAGATCCATTGCTTTATGATCTGTCGCATTATAATAACTACTGCCATAATCGCTGATTTGAATAGAATTTTGCTTGTGGAGTGTCCTCATTTTATCACTAGATCCTGTACTGCTTTTCTGTTCACAAACCTCAGTATCTTTCCTCAGGGTATCCTCGCGATCAGAGTCTGTTCCTTTCACCGTGTCACTATCAATTACAGCGAGATCTTGTTTAACAGGGTTATCTTCCCGAACAAGATCTTTCTCCAAGTCAACGTTACTTACAGAATAATCAGTTTTAAAGTCATCAATGTATATTTTGTTCTCAATATCAAAATCAACACATTCTGCAATATCAGTGTGTCCATCAGTTTGGGATGTCAGGTCACTGGAATGATCTTTCATGTAATAGCTCGGGTAACTGCTTGTCATTGTAAGATAAGAATTGCTTATATAAGTACCCTGACCTTCAGTATCCTTTGTTCGATCACATGAGTCAATATGTCCAGAATTATCTTCGCTACATCTGGTGTCGTCAATTATATCTGATATCCAACGCCCATAACATTCTACCTTTATGTCACAATCGGGACCATCTCTTGACATCTTTGTTCCAGGTGTGATGTCCCCCGGGCTTTCGTTGCAACCTTCGTCCTTGGTACCAAAATCTTGTTCAGATTTTGACATTTTTGTTACAGGAATGGTCATCTTTGATCCAGGTGTGATGTCCCCCGGGATTTCATAGCAATCTTCCTCCTTGACACCAAAATCTTGTTCAGATTTTGACATTTTTAGTACAGGTGGTTTCTCTTCCGGTAGTTTGCATGACGTCACTTCCGCTTTTGCTAAGTTGTTATTAATCCATACCTGGGCAGGAACAGTGGGTTTTTGACACTTCTGACGTTTCTTAGTAGCCGTGTTAGACATTGTTAATCCAGTTTAACAGTAATGAATCCCCTTATTATATAAGGTAATAGAAAAACGTTAATACTGCAATAAACTTGATTATAAAGTTTTTAATCTAGTTTAACAGTTTTTTAAGTTTTTAACAGTTACGGATCTCCTTATTATAAGTTAAATGTACAATTTTACAGCTGTAGTAAACTTGATTATAAGGCCAAAGACCTCAATCAAGAAATTGTGCAATATTATCAAATAAGTCACAAAGTGTTCTTCAGGAGGGAAATTTATATTTACGTCATTTGGTTAAGTCATATTTAAAGACTGTAGATTTATCAGCCTGTCCTGTTTATTGCTGACTATAATCAAGTTTGTTGTCACCGGACATAGGATGAATATATTCACAAATTACTCAAGATATGTCAGGCCGATATAAATATTCCGAAGCAAATCGCTGTCAAAATGCCCTAGAGTGCAGTGATCTAAGTTTAAGTTGGTCTACCAATCATATCAAATGTTCAATTAAATGTTGAAATTGTATTTGTCTTCTGCGTTCAATACTATAAAGAGGATATTGAACAAAGATTAAGATGACTTAACAATTAGATGGACAGCACTTTCCTTAATGGTCCGCCAAAAATAATTCCGAAATCAGATCTCGCACATTCATTTGAAGATACGATTTAAAACTTTTCCATCAACAGGTAACTTTAAACTAGTAGCATAAAACTGGCCATCCTGTCTGCAATATTTTCCACAAAAAGTCAATTTATGGAAAGACAAACTGTAGTTGGAGAGAAACTGTCCTATTTTGTCCAATCATAATAACAATATCGTCGCGAGACACACCATCAAAGGCAATTAATGGAAAGAAAGTTGTCGATGGATAAAAAATTGTCATATTTTGTCCACCACTCATAGTATTTTCGCAGCGAAACACACCATCAAAGTCAGTAAATGGACAGAAAGCTGTCGTTGAAAAACCAAGCGAGTCCTTTTTTGTCCACTTAAAGTAACAATATTGCAGTTTTGGAGACCAACATGATCTCAGGTAATTTGTGACAACTTATATACAGCTGCACTGTGGTAACGCTCTTTCCTTATTAACAGCTTCAGACACTATAAATCCTTAAACTCCGTTCAATATCCAGCTGTAGGTAGATATATAAATAGTTCGATACAAGAATAGAGTCAACTTCAATCGTGCTACATTTGAAGAATTTGAACCTTGAAGGTCAAAGAAAGTCATCCAAAGAATCTTCTGATTAATATTTTTGCCGCTGATTCTTGCGAAGATCCTCAATGTCGGCCTTCATACCAACGTGATCGTTAAATTCTATGAAAACCTTCTGAAACTCATGTGCTGCACCTCATTTATACTGATTCCAAACTTCCTTAGTAAAAGTTATTTCATAAGTGCAGAGTAAAGTTTTAAATATATATCAAATTGGGGCACCCTCATCGTCCAAATTGACATTATCCTGTCACATGCTTGACGTTTTTTTGTAAGAGCAGCTTGTTGTATGGGCTAGTGCGTGTTTGCTAAAGTGGCTTTTTAGTCAAAGGTAACTTTAAATCAAATGTGTTACGAATATTTTGTCTTAATGTATACGGTAAGTTAAAGCAATCAGTACAATAATCTGCAAACACCTCACTTCGTAGGACATTTTGGTGTCGAATCATTGTTTGTAGCGATATCTTGTGATCCAAGCAATACCAATGCAGTACTTTGACTCGGTCCTGCAACTAATTTTGACCCTAAGGTGTATGTATGCTGCTTTAATTCGCCAGAAATTGTACTTATATATATATATAATGCTAGTAGTCTAGGCAATACAATGAATTGTTTTAAGTTAATTTATCCATACAATTCGCGGCTGAAGGCGCCACTGATTACTGTATAAGTGGTATATTTCGCGCTACATTTATTTTCGCGCTTTTCGCGCAAAATGAGATTAGCGCGAAAATAAATGTACCGCGAAAATTAATGTGGATGTGTTGCAAATGGAATTCTATACACGGACAATGTTCATATGCGCGAAAATAAAAACGCGCGAAATGGTCCAAAATTGGCTGAGCGCGAAAATTACTGAGCGCGGAACTATTGGCGTTTACAGTATTCCATTGATTGATTGACATGTTACAAAATACAAATACAAACTGCTCGATATAAAGACTGATTTGAACGGGGAATTCAAATTGATGTCATGAGCCAAACTCGGACCCGTATCCTCGGAAATCAATCCCATTATTACATAACTCCTATACAGCGAATTCGCCATCGCAGAAATTACATAATTATCTCGGTTATCTGCCTGGGTAACCGTTTAAACTATACACACAGCTCACAGTGGATTGTATAATAGTCTCCTCCAGAGAAGACTAAGTAATACTCTTCGCTGGTCAAGTTATATTGCTATGGGGGGACGATATGACCTTGGGTTACTGTTTAATACGATTGAGCCCCGTGTATATGTGGCCGTGGAACGGTTGCCGATGTGAAAGTAATCGTAGTCCCCCTGAAATGGTAGTCGGCCTTCAACGGAATAAAGCGTAAAGCTAATGGTGCGTGAGAGTTGTTAGCCTATACTTTACTGTAGAACCCGGACAATATTATTCCTGCTACACCGGGGTAATGTAATCGGATTATGACGTTACTTTGACAGCGAATATTCTGTTGCAGTTATGTACACGTCATAAGGTATGCAAAATTTGATGGGCGCTTGAGCACAGGCTGGTCGGTGCCAAATAGGGCACTCCACACGGGAGTGCAAATCTGCCTTTGCGAGATCAACTGATCATGAACCCCTGACGAACTCCCCTTCTGATGGGAATGGGTTCACTCTTTTGATGAAGTTGTATTCACCTTGTTTAGGCTTTAGCCAATGAAACCTAACTTGGTACCAAGTAAGCTAAAGGAAGCTTATCTTTAACAGGTCTCCAAGTCCAAGATGTTTTTGCACCGTAAGGTGTCCTAAGACCAAATTGGCATCATAAATAGGCTTATTTGCACTCCCAGCATATGAATAAACTGGCAACAAGCTTATGTTTTGTATTAAAAACACACATGATATGGGGTCCAATATAAGTGTTTTTCCCACACAATGTTACTTCTAAATTAGCTCAAGGTTGCAATAACAAAGAAAATTAATAATACATTAGAATGAATGTGTCAGAAATTGGCATACTCCATTCACACAAAGAGGGAGTTGGGGAAACGGCATACAGGGGATCAGATAAGAAACAAAAATATTTTGGACACAAAGATTGGTAAATAAAATAATCCTTTCTAATGATGTGTGTATTGTTTGCTTAAAAACTATAAAGGAAGTTCATAAAGATATTTATTGTAAATCATGCCATGGATTTGTTCACAAAACATGTTTTAAATTAACATCAAAAGAAATTAAGGATTGGGTTAGTCAAGGATGTAAAAGTTATGATAACAGTTGTATTAATTCTGACATTGAAAATGAATCTGACAGTTTAAACAACTCTCAATTGTTTAATTGTACAGACATTGATTTTAAAAAATATGATCAAATGATATTTAACCCTCTTAGATTTGATGAAAATTCCAACAAAATTTACAATGATGTAACTAATGATGATAATTTGCACAAATGTCG